>SSNP01000219.1:19676-94676 GCA_006937955.1 Pachypanchax playfairii | reverse complement strand
CCCCCCCCCCACACACACACACACACACACACACACACACACCAGATCTATAATGATTCACCACTTTGGGGATAAATAAGGTGATTTTAAATGATAGTTTGATCATTTTTTATATTTTCTTCAGTCTCAGTTTGAAACAGGGAGCAGCTCTTTGTTTACATCTTCCTTGGACATTTTGTTGATAAAACAGGAAACTCTGTATAGCTGCTGGTTGTAATGGTAAATGGTAAAGGTCCTGTATTTGTATAGCGCTTTTCTAGTCATTCAGACCACTCAAAGCGCTTTCACACTACAAGGTTTTACATTCACCCATTCACACAACCCGATACGCAGATCGGGGGGAGAGGGTAGGGGCTAACACTCACACAACCCGATACGCAGATCGGGGGGCAACATGGGGTTCAGTGTCTTGCCCAAGTACACTTTGACATCCGGCAGTGGAAGCCGGGATCAATCCACCAACCTTCAAATTGGAAGACGACCGCTCTAACATGAGACATGGCGGTACTCTGAAGCCTGAGTTAACAGGGTCACACTGGGATACATAGTCGTAGAACCTGGAAGTTCTTAGTGGAGTTTTAATGTTTGCAAAGTCAGATTATACAAAGTCTCGCTACATGGAACCTGCTTCACTGTGAACCCATCTGGTCCAGAATTAATCTGCATTACAAAAGCATGAAACAGTCCAATAGATGCTGACACATGTTCATACAGATGTTGCCCTGTTGTGACAGATACCTTTATAAATATAGATACATGCTTTTAATTTGAAGTTAAACACACCATCACATATGATTCTACAATTATCTTCAGTTAAATTTCTCCCATGTTGAGGCTGAAGTTGTTATTTTTTTCAGTTTTCCTGATTATATCACTTTCATTTAAAATGAATTAATTTTCTAGGGTGAATCTTATAAAATCTCTTTCACCACATTCTAAAAGCACCTCTGAACTGTTGGAGATGTTGGATGTTACTGAAAGCAGCCTCACACGTTCTGACTCCAGCTTCATCCCATCCGTCCTTGTTTGGTCTCACTTCTCTCTAAAAAATACTCACGAACGATCCGGTTCTTCTCATTCAGCAGGGAGGTGCTGTGTGGGACGCTGGACTGCTGTCCTCTGGTGCGGGCCGAGCTGGGCCGACCTGGTTCTCTGGGTGGGGGCATGAGGGTGGCTGCGGTGGGCTCAGGAGCCATGAGCGTGGCTGAGTGGTCTACAGCCCGGGGTTCCGGGGTTGACTCTGTCAGGCGGCTGTCGGCATCGGGAGTCTGAGGTGAACTGTCCATCCGCGTGGCTGTCAGTGCGTTCTGGTAATGACTGCGGGTGATCTGACACACAGGAGCAGAGGACTCTGAATCATTATTTATTCTTGTGTTGTTGACATACGTATTGCCCACACAGGGACTGTAACCATCTCTTTCATATCACCAGATGTAAATATAATTTCTAATGAAATATTACTTTGTTCTACACATAAACTATAGTTTGACCAACCAGTAAAATAAAGACTCTTGACTATCAAACACCAAACTCTTCATCTTCTGAGAGTCATGGAGGGTGTTTGTCTTTATTCATCCTTCTGTCTGTGTCATGTGAGTTCCAGGTACCTTAATAATCTGAAGGTGAGTGAGCTGTCTGACAGAGTAGTCTGGCAGGTAGACGTTTCCCCCACCGTTCAGTTGACCCATGCTTCCACCGTACAGCATGGACTCAGAGCGATCCAAGCCGCTGCTGCGAGACGGAGACCTGTGCACTGTAAGAGAAGTGTTTCATTAAACAGACACAGTCACACAGACGATGAATGATAGAGACTTTAGTCTATAATAACATGATAAGAACATGCAGCTGCTCATCACTGGTGAGATTCTACTGTTTCACCATGAGCTGCTCTATTGGATTGAGTTCTGTGACTGTGGAGAACCGGTCTGCTCTGACATCATCACGTTGCTTCATTCACACATTTCCATCTAACTATTAGCAGAACAAATCAGAGCTGGGCGGGGGGCGGAGCAAATGACCATAGATGACGAGTTTTACCCACAATGCACTTGGATGCAATATCAGTGATTAACTTGTAAATTTGCGCGTCATAAAGCTGAATGTGAGAGTGAAAATAAAGCCAGTGATGCAGGACAACGTTTTATACAATATTTTACACCTTCTACATCACTAAAGTCTTTCTTGTAAAGCTTTTAGCACCATGACTCAAACCTGACTGGACAGCACATATAAACCCTGCATGGATCAGCATTTTACACGGTTCTGTAATCGGAACCCAAACTCTATCCTCCGCTGAGTGTGAGTTATAACAGGGCCCCTGTTCTCGCCTGTCATCACCAGTTTTTTCAGATGTGGAAGAGGCCCGTCTCTCCTGTCATACCTCTAAGCCGGGCCCCTCTGATGTCCGGGCTGGTGGCGTACCGTCCTCCCAGCCCCTCCTGAAGCCCCGCCCCTGCATCTAACTGTTCTGTTATTCAGATCATTCTCTGTGATTCTGTCAGATGGTCGTGTGTGAACATCCCAGCAGATCAACAGGTTCTGAAACACTCGGACCAGCTTGTCCAGAACCAAGTCACTTCAGTCCCCTGCCTTCCTCATTCTGATGCTCAGCAAGCTGTCTTCACTTCATTTAGACGTTGCTGCCATGTGATTAGCTGATCTGCTAACTGAGTTAAAAACCAGCTGAAGAGATGAACCTAACAACGAGACCACTGAATGTACATACTGTGTACACTACAATACTAGTACTATATATATATATATATATATATATATATATGGGAAAAGGTCCATTTCTCTCTCTAACAGCTGATTGTCAGAGTAAAAATCAAACCATGAGTTTAATGTAATGACTCTCTGATTAAAAGGCCTATAAGATACTTCAATAAAACTGTATAAAAGTAAAATATCCTCTAAAGTAAAAGATAAAAGAAAAACAAAACACAATGAGTTGCTGGAAGTTGGTAAAAAGACACTTAAAGCCCATGAGGATGGAAAGACTTTTAGTTCAAGTGAAACAAAGACTGTAACTATTTAGCTTCAGTTTCTTATGATATGTGTGAAGGAATATTAGGAAGGAGTATAACATTATTAAAGTCACCTCTGCTGTCAAACATTGTGATGGTACATTTTGAGGTAGATTCATCTGCATTACGTGTTAAAACCTTTCCCAGAATGTAAAATGTGAATGTGGATGAAACGTGTTGAGAGCAGCTTCATTTAAACTGTAAGAGTTCAATAAATAAATAAAGCACAGACACTCCCTTCACTTAGTGCTCATGGATCCTTCCAGCAGCAGTGCTGAGAGTAACAGCCTGTATGTTGACCGGTGAAAGAAAAATCCTTTAAAATCCCTTCAGCCTTTTCTATCAGTGCAGTGTAACGGAGAGACGTAGAAGGTTTGGATCAGATAAAAGCCTGTAAATAATACAGCTGTGTGATTGAACCTGTTGGCATGATGGCAGGAACTCCAAAGTAGGAAAAAGCTCCATTGTCAAATTTCAGTGCCTCCTTCCCAAACTCCACTTCCACTCGACCCTGAAAAACAACAACAAAACAAAACAACAATAAAACAGGAAACCATGAGAGCTGGGGATCTTACAACTGGAGCATCTTGTGTTTTAAAGAGGCCATTTCATACAAATTTCAGGACTTTGTGTTTATTTCTTAAGCATTAACCAGTAATATGAAACATTTTATATCTAAAAAACATCAGGAAACACTGATTAACAGACCTTTCAATCTGTCTGCATTAAAATTCGGGGGGTTCCGGCTCCTTCCATCAGCCCTCGAGCAGCAGCTCGTTCATATTCATTATTCGAATTTATTGGACTCTGATTGGTTAACAAACTAGCCTATGAGAGCAAAGAATACTGTTTCATGCCCCGCTGCGCATGGCAACGTCAGATGTTCTCTCTTCCTGTTTACTACATCTTTTGCTAACAGCTTTTAGCCAGCAGCATGCTAGGCGTGGTTTCAACTGCTGGAGCTGATGAATACTAACAACTAACGGAGTTGTGATGAAACAGATACAGGCCGTTGGAACTCGGGAGAACTCGGGTTTTATCACCACCTGCGTAGTTTGAGAGATTAAAACTGAAAGAGAAGTTGTTGACCTGTTTTCACCCACTATGAAGGTAAGAACACCTGTGGAGCTAAAATATTTTTTAATGGAAGGGCCTCTTTAACACCTCATGCTGGCATCATAAATACAACTTCCTGTTGCCCAGGCGAAGGTAGAATACCTGCAGAACTAAGATGAAGTGGTCTACTGGTTTGTTGCGTTGGAACAGGAAGTGCTGCGGCGCTCGCTTGTTCCTCTCATCATACTTGAGTTCCTGAACAACACTGGGGTGTTTGATCAACCTCAGCAAGATCTTCTCTGAGATGTGAGCAGGTTTAAAAGGTTCCACTTCTGAAGTTAGAACACAGAGAAAAACATTGGCTCTTTGTCTAATTTTATACATGATTAGTTCAAAATATAATAAATGAAGTTGTTTTTGCTTATTGTGAAATAAAGGAAATAAAACCTTCAGTTTATATGGAGAACTAATACAACCACAGTTCCAAAAAAACAGTGATGCTGCTTAAAATGTGAATACAAGTACAACACAATGATTTGTAAATCTTCATCTATCCATTTTCTTTTGGTTATTCAACACTGGGTCACAGGAGTAACAGGTCCAGGAGGGAAACCCAGACATTCCCCAGGCTCTTCCTGGGGGGTTTCAAGATGCTTCCAGTCCAGGAGGATCTATATCTATTGGATTCTGGCTGCATCCAGCCCCCCTTACAGAGAAAGCTAATATCAGCTGCTTGTATCCACCATCTTGTTGTTAGAAACATTCAAACCAGTCTCAGTTCTTATTTCACCTCAACAGACTGAAGCAGCTCTCATCACTGCAGACGAAGCTCCAGTCCGTTGGTCCATTTCCTGCTCCATCCTGCCATCAAGATGCCAACATACTTAAACTCCACCATTAGAGGCAAATATTAAATAGAAAACCTAAAGAGAACTCCACCTTCCTCTAGTTGAGATTTATGGTCTCAGATCTCATCTGCGTTGCTTCACACTCAAACGGCTCCAGTGAACACATGAAGACACCAACAGAACCAGATTATTGGTACAAAACATCCTGAGGTTCTCAAACCAGACGTCCTCCATGTTACATCTACACAGTGAGATCCTGTCCATGAACCCCAACAGGATCGGGGACAAGAGACAGCCCTGGAGAAGTCTAACCTGCACATGGACTGAGCCCAGCTGGAGGTAGAGACATGCGGACACAGCCTAAAGCAGGCCTGGGACCCCGTAGTACTCCTTCAGCACCCCCCACAGAATGTCCCCGAGGAAAAGGTCTACAATACACATGTGGACTGAAGAACCAAACTCCCATAATCCCCTCAGCAACAGGGTAAAGATCTGGTCCGGTGTTCTGTGATCTGGGTGAAACCACACAGCTGCAGGGAGGATGAGAAGTGACCACACCTCTTTAATCTGCTGATGATTCTCTTTAGATGGAGGAATATTTTTTTTTTAAGTTGAAGAACATTTTTCTCAAATTGTTCCACAAATAATAAACACAGTTTGTCATAGATTGGTGAACCTGTGCCATCTTTACATCTGAGCAGTTCTCCCTCTCTGAAATACTCCTTCTTTTACTCATTCATGTTACTGAACTTTAACAGTTAATTAGTTGCTCCTCTGGTTTCTTCTGAACTGAGTCAGTTAAACTTCTGTTTCCTTAATTCTAACTTTTTTCAGATGTGTTGCTGCCCTCAAATTTAAATGCTCAGTTTCAAACTGTGATATGTTGTTTATTTTCTGTTAGAGAGTTTATGAGTAATTTATTGCATTCTTTATTTATTTTATCACAGCATCCCAACTTTTTGGGCTTTTTGGGTTGTAGTGACGATAAGACATTGATTTTTACTTATAGATTAACAGAATAATAATAAAAAAGAAACCAGTCTTAACAAAATGATGCTAGAAAAGACTGAAGATAACCCGACCATCCCGAAACGGTAATCTCTGTTGGAAACTTCAGTGACCTTTAGTGAACCCAGGGAGAGATTTTCCCCCCAAAAAGTAAGCTTCAGTCTATTGTGTTAAAAGTAAAGGTAACTACATCATCTCCACATAATATGAAATAATAAAATCTCAGTTTCAATATCTGCGCTGTTGTTTGTGTTCTATTGATATAAAATATGGATTTGTGAGATTATCAAATTATTGCGTTTTGTTTTATTTTTACATTTGACACAGTGTTTTTTTGGAATTGGGGATGTAGTGTGCAGATATTTGGAGCATGAGTAATGTAATAAAAAGGAAGTTGGATATATTCTCTTCCAGTGAGGATGTTTACTGCATCGATGGTAGTAACAGCACCAGGAGACTGTCTGGTACCTGTGGAGAGGAAACGATGTGTTGCCAAGAGGAGCTGAGGGGAAATCTTCACTTTCATCTCATTCTCTGATACTTTGAAGATGGAAAAGTCCTGCTGCTTCCGCTCGTGGTGTGAAACACGCCGCTTTGTGCGATTATCAGCTGAGAAATGCACCAACACATAGAACAGAAGTGTAAAATCATGCAGCTCTTGTTCTAATTCTGTTAAATTCACTCGATAAATGATGTGTTAGCATACATACTGTACAGGTCCGTCTCATCCAGGATCTCAGATTTGATGATTTCCTCAATGACATCTTCCAGAGTGATGATACCCATCACCTCGTAGAATGGATCGCCTTCACCCTCGTTGTTCACACGCTGCACGATGGCAAGGTGAGACTTTCCTAGAATCACCACAATGTCTCAGATCAGTCCCGCTCATTCAAAAAAACATTTAATTAAACACAGCTGATTTATTTATCTAACTCCTTTGCTGCCCCTTGGCCAGGACTCCCTTGTAAAACAGTTTTTTAATCTCAACGAGATTTTATTCCTGGTCAAATAAAAGGTTAAATAAAACGTCAGGCACAGAGGTAAAAAAAAATCTAAATATATCTTTGACCCCTCAACATCTTTCAGATTGGAGAATTTCTTTGATTTTCATTTGATCTTTTGATTTACAAAAATTGACAAGAATTGACTTGAATAAAAAGTGACTTGTTTTAAATTGTGATTGTTGCTGCTTCCTTTGGATTTTGTGACTGACTCAAACTGAGTGGGAGTAAATTCTGTGCACACTGATGTTTAGTCCATGAAACACCAGCAGGAGCTGATGAGAGTGGGTGTTGCAGCAGGGAAAGTTACTTCCAGCCAGAAGCCCAAATACATAACTATTTATTTACTGATAATAATTCTGTTCTTTAGGAGCTACAGTCTTTAAAAATAACCATGAACTGTGATGTCAAATACATGAAAATATACATATTGAAATACTAAGACTTGTTAACTAGAAGTTATTTCATCAGGTATGAGTTGGTTTGCAGATGATTCCAGTATGTAACATGCTGCACTGCAGACAGCAGCAGCTCTCAGCAGCAGCTCTCAGCAGCAGCACTCAGCAGCAGCTCTGCGGTCTCTGAAAATGTCTTTGTGCAGCTGTTTAATCTCACACATCTACATGCACGGTCAAACATTCACCGTTAATCACACCAACACTGACAGAGAACAGAGTGAATCGTCTCCGTCTCAGCAGTCTGGCTCAGAATCAACTTCCTCACTGAGGTTCTTGCTCTGTTTCTCCTCTCCCTGTCTGCCAAAAACCACCTCACACACACTCATTCACTGGCATAAAGACTCACACTGCACAATTCTGGCAGAGTGGCGTTCAGCTAAATAGGTCAGGCAAACACACAGAGTGTGAAAGGCTCTTCTGTGGTTTATCTTATCTTAGTGTGTTTACAGTTTCTAACAGTCCATCAAATTAAAAACTTCATGTATTCCACACACCTCCCCCTAACTCATGTTTATGTTTAGATTAAAACGCACATTTAATGCAAACGTTTGCACCAGAGACAGAAGTTCCAGACATCTTCTCATTACTGGCAGTTCCTTTACCACAGAGCAATCATTTACCACCTACTTTCCATCAGCTGTTCACCAGATTCTCTCCAGATGTTAGTGAGATCTTTTAAACAGGTAGAACCACAGTCCTCCAGGCTTTCAGGTGTTTTAAGTGTTTTACTGGACTGGAGCTGCTTTTCCAGAACAATCTTTGCACCAGAACATTTTCAGAGAAATGATCTTGTTTTGTTTTGTGCTCAGCTCTGACTCTTGATTCATTTAAAGCAGAACTAAGTAAGTTTTGCTCTCGCTCTCCCCCTACTGGTCCCCTGTGAAAGCTCACTGTCGTAACGTTCCCCCGCCGCCGCCGCACCTATTTTCCCAAAATATGAGCTGTAGTAAGATCAAGGGAAGATGGTTATGTGTACTGTGTCTTGTGTGGTACTACAACATGAAATGATATATTTTTGACCCATTTTAATAATAAAACATCATTGGATTGAAAATAGCCCTTAATCCAAATTAATGTATGTAGCTGAAAGAACAAAATAATATTCATAAAGGCTTTTTTACAACAATACACATTAAAATTTTCATTTTATTAACGATTTACTTATTTAAAGCTGTTAAAAAAATAAAAACATCTATTTCTAATGCAAGAAATCAAGTATGAAAAACATGAACAATTTTATTGACACTACACCTGTCCTAGGTGAAGCAACTGAATATTTCTCTGTTATATATTTTCAGTCTTGTAATTTGTAGACGGTCCCTGCACCTTCGCGCAGCAGCAGCTCTACTGAAAGTCTTCCAGCGTGGAGGACGGATCGTTTAGAAGAAAATATGATTACAGCTCACAGTCCACCTCACTGTGATGCACTGAGGTGTCGGTTTAGTAAAAGCAATGCTCCGATGATAAGTTATTGATCTGGAAAAGTCGAATCTGTGAATATTTTTCTAACTTTATGGAAGTTTGATCCACTCCATCTTTCCTCTTTCCCGGGACATCTCCCTTCATTTTAGAGTGAATGGTGTGGAGGGAGGAGGGTGTGTGGAGGGAGGAGGGGGTGATTGTGCTCTCATGCTCTCCTGCTGCATCTTAGTGAGCATAACCGTAGCAGATGGTCTAATGAGGCGCGGCCCACATGACGGATTGTTTATTTAAGAATCAAACTCCACCTGACCCAATCACCAGCGGGCCATTCCCGATGGTCAATCCACCTCTGCTCCCTGCACTCCAGGGTCAGAGTATCTCACCCCGTCGCGCAGTCTGATGTTCTGCTATGATCTTTACCAGCTGCTCACACTCACATGCTCCTTTGTCTCCAGTTGGAAGCTTGTGTCACAATTTCCTGCCAATGGCTGAGATGAAAAGAGAAACACCAGGATTAATCTGTCTCTAACATGATCCAACACTCTGTCTTTTCAGAGCTGTTTAGTTCTCTGAGATCTGACCTCTGTATCATCTTTACGTTTCAGAAGAAATCCTTTAAATCTTCCCATGTTTTTAGTGTCTTTACATGTCTATACTTGTTGGAATAATGAGGATACTTCATTCAAAGAATTAGTGTCTATTTTAAAGAGGCCATTTCATACAAATTTCAGGACTTTGTGGTTATTTCTTAAGTATTAACCAGTAATATGAAGCATTTTATATCTAAAAAACATCAGGAAACACTGATTAACAGACCTTTCAATCTGTCTGTGTTAAAATTTGGGTGGTTCCGGCTCCTTCCATCAGGCCTCGAGCAGCAACTCGTTCATATTCATTGTTCAAATTTGCTGGACTCTGATTGGCTAACAAACAAGCGTATGAGAGCAAGGTATACCGTTTCCAGACCCACTGTGCATGGCAACGTCAGATGTCGTGTCTTCCTGTTTGCTACGTTATGCTAACAGCTTTTAGCCAGCAGCATGCTAGGCGTGGTTTCAACTGCAGGAGCTGATGAATACTAACGAACAAAGGAGTTGTGATGAAACAAAAAGAACTCGGGTTTTATCACCACCTGCGTAGTTTGAGAGATTAAAACTGAAAGAGAAGTTGTTGACCTGTTTCCACACCCACTATGAAGGTAAGAACACCTGCTGAGCTAAAATATTCAACAGAAACCTCAGAAAAAAAGTTTTTAATGGAAGGGCCTCTTTAACATGTCGTTTTTTCTTGAAGAAGTTAATCACACAAAATGAAAGTAACTGAAACTTCCAAGTCGGTCAAGTTTTTAGTTCAGCCATTTTCCATTATGATTTAGCAACACTTGCAACCTTCTTTCTATGGCAAGTTAAAATAATGGTGCAAGTCCTCATGGAAAAAGTTAACGTCATGAGAATTTCAACATTTTATTAAATTATGAACATAATGCTAAATCTAAAACTTTTATCCCATAGGAGACAAGCCAAAACACAAAATAAAATGTTCCATCAAAATGTTGGATTAATACAAACGGAACATTTTATAAGCTCCTCCCACCTGAGAAAGAGTGTAGAAAACCCTGGGACTCATCACGTTTTGTCAATGTCAGAAATAGGTTCATGTTCTCTTAAAGACGCAGTACTGTAGAAGTAATAGTGACTAAAGGTCACATGTCGTTACTTTGTATAAGAAATCCAACCTATTTCTTGCATCAGTAAGTTCCTCCCATCTTGTTTGGTGGCCCTGGCTCTGAACGCTTCCCCACACCAGCACAGTACCACCGTTGTTCACATGGAGAGGTTCAACTTGGCCTGCTTCATGTGCCAGTCACACTACTTAGCATTCAGGCCAAATATTCATTCTGCAGTTTCTTAACATTTCTTTAGCGTGTGAAAAAGTCACCAAATCTGGGTTTGCATGGTTGTATCTTTGATCTCTAGTTAAATATTCTTTTCTGCTCCACTTGGATCAGAAAACCGACTCTTACTGCAGTGACACATGAAATACTCACAGAGTGATGAGGCAGAAAATAGGACTGAACAGAACAACATTCTTTTCCTTTGTACTTGTTAATATAGTTAATATAACCAGAGTTCTGGATTGATTTATTTAAACTTTTATTTGTGATAGTTGTTCAGGAGACGATGATAAAAAACACAAACCAACTATCTGATATAACCTCTAGCTGCAGCAGTCTCATTAGAATGAATGAGTCGGGCTGCATTTGTCCTGGTACAGTCTCTGAAAGTGCTGCAGCAGGAGGAGCAGCACAGGAAGTGAAAGAGAGCAGCTTGTGGAGAGGCTGAGGGACAGATCTTGTTTATAATCCTTTGGATTTTCAGATTATCTTCTCCTGATCCCTCTGCATGTATTAAACCTGTTTAGATTTGGCAGGAACATCAGATTAGCCCAGAGGGGAAGGTTGTAGAAGGTTTCATTAAAACATCTAAATACAGTGATGATATTCCTCTGTGTTATTACAGAAAAAGCAGAAGTCTGAAATGATAAATGAGTCAGACGTATTTGGTAAACAGAAGCTCTCGGTCAAGGTACCCTCTGTTTACCGCCCTCACTTCCTGTCCTGACCACAAGCCCAGCAGAAAAATAAATGCTGAGTATGCAGAGTCCAGGGACAAGCAGGAAGGCAGAGATTTGCAGAAAGGTCTGTGATTGGTCAATTTAAACCCCACCCATTTGTAACAAAAACAGGGCAGAATGCCAGCTGATCACATCTGCTGATGAACTCAGTTGGATCTGTGGTGTGAGGGACAACCAATCCGAAACAAGCCTGGGGTGACACAGCTCTGTGATTACAATCTACATAATCTGCTAAAGGAGAAGGAAAAGTTTTAAATATTGCAGCAAAAAAATACAACTTTGTGTTTTAATGCTCTAAATCTGTTTTATAAAAGTACAGCAGTAAATCTCTCACACACATGTAGTGTTTACATAAGCAAACTGACAAAACAGAGAGAATGAGGATGTCCAGACCTCTGATCAGGTTCATGAAGACAAAATAAATGTCTTCATGTTAATGAATTTTAATTGGAGCCTTATTTTCATGGCCTATAAGACGCTGATAACTCACCTTTCTTGAACTCCTCCAACATTGTATCCAGTTTGGTGTCATTGAAGACGAAGTGCAGCGGGTGTTTGTAGAACTGGGTTATGGTCTTCAGTGGGGTGCAGTCGTCTGGGTCCACAAAGGCCAGGTCCTTAACGAAAAGGATGTCAACAATGTTGGATCTATCGTTCTCAAACACCGGTATCCTGGTGTATCCGCTCTGCATGATCTCAGACATGGTGTTAAAGTCCAGCATCACGTCGGAAGCCAACATGAAACAGTCTGTCAGCGGCGTTAGAACGTCCTCCACCGTTTTGGTGCGCAGCTCCAGCGCTCCCTGAATGATGTTGAGCTCCTCTTTGACTAGATCATGGTACGGGTCTGTGACGCGCAGCATCTCCAAGAGTTTCTCTCTGGTATAGAAGTTGGAGATCTCCTGGTTGAGGATGAGATCCAGCAGTTTGCTGATAGGGTACGAGATCGGGAAGGAGAGGACCATAAGCAGTCGCGTCACCCAGATGGTCTTGGACGCGATAGCCAGACCGTGGCGCGAGGCCACGGAGTGCGGAAGGATCTCCCCAATGAAGAAGATGCCAAAGGCGCAGATGACCGTGGAGAGCCACGTCATGCCGAGGATCTGACACATCCACACAGCCAGCGAGGCGTTGATAATCGCGTTTCCCAGCAGTAAAGTGCACAGGACGTAGTTTCCGTGCCGACGCACGGACTCGATTTTCCGCGCGTAGTTCTGCTCCGTGTCTGTGCCGCTATTCTGAAGGACCTGCAACTCCACTGGGTCCAGAGCCAACAGGCTTAAGTTCAGCCCGCTGAACAGAGCTGACAACCCGAGCAAAAGGACGGAGACCAGGACCTGCAGCCAGAGCTCCGGTACAGCAGAGCGCTCCGTCACAGCCACCCAGAAGTCCCTCGTCCGATAGTGTTCCCACTTAGATCCATCGAAAGCGCATATGGAGTAATATTTGATCTTCTCACCCCTTCGCAGGTCTTTAGCCAGCAGCTCAACCAGCACCGAGTTCTGACTAGACGCAGATTTGAAAGAACCTAAAACCTCAATGTCGGACGTCCTGGCGTTCTTGTCCATGCACATGTTCCTCTTGGGGTGAACTTGACCCTCTTTCCCGGGACTTGGCTCCTCTATGAAGGCTATCCAGGGCGCGGCATTGTTGGCACGAGTCCCCGTGGTGCGGTTGAGTCTTTGCGGTGAGGTAGAGTAATAAACCCGCAGAATGAAGCGCGTCCCTTCGGTGGCTTTCAGCACCCCATTCTCCACGGACAGCTCCGCCCCGGTCTCCTCCGGACAAAAGCCGAGCAGGCACCGAGCCGGGGCGGGGAGCAGCGAGCAGATGCAGAGAGAGACCAGCAGCAGGCGGGACGGAGACCGCAGAGCCCCACGGGAGGGCAGGACTCCGGCTCTGGACCGCACAGCCGCATCCTCTGCAGCCATGATGCGGTATAAGAAGCTGGGTCAGTCCGGGATTCCTCTGTCACGTGAGGCCGCCTGGTTCCGGTCCATGTGGAAAAGGAGGGACCATCAGCCATCTGTTAGAACAGTGTGACGAGTGAAAAGAGATGCAGGCTTTCTCCCGCGCAATGACGTAACTTTCTAATAATAACCTCGTTTTACCTGAATATCACAGGAAGGAGAATCTGTAGAAATCTGTTCAAGCAGTTTGTGCGTGTTCTTTAAAAAACAAATATTAAAATTAAATTCTGTCTATTGTCTCACTAAGCAAAAATACACATGTGCATAAGTTCTCCTGTGGAACATTTTGTTCTGTAAAAATCTTAAATCACCTCACGTGTCTTAATTCTGGATCAGATGCGAATTTTTCTTTAGGAAAGAACATGTTGATTGATGGACTTTCTGAGCCTCTGATATTTTATTTTAGCTGACAGTATCACAAACCTTTATGTGTGTGAAAATGCATTCAGGTATAAAACAACTCCTAACAGTAGAAGCAGTTTGTTCTGTCACTGAATCCTGTTGCATCTGTTATTCTGATATTATCCTGCAACCAGAGCTGAACCGGAAACAAAAAACAGAGACCCACAATGATTATATATGAAAACACACATTGCAGGTTGTGTTGTTTCACACATTAAGGAAGAAAGTAACAATAATAAAACATATATTAGCTGTTTCAAAGAAACTTTCCTGTTGTGAGAGACAAACAGAGTCTCTTAAAGTGAAACTGAACTTTAAAGAAACTCTGCAGACACGTCTTTTCAGTGTTTTATCAGATACACTGTTAACAGGTATACATGTATACTTCTTCCTGTTCAGGGTCACAGTGAGCTGGTGTGTCTTTCTCCAGCTGTCACTGGGAGAGAGGCGGGGTCACATCTGGACAGGTCACCAACACAGGGCCACATATAGACAAACAACCACTCACACTAGGGACAATTTAGAGCTGCCAATTAATCTCTTGCATATTTTTGGTCTGTGGGAGGAAACCCACAACTGCACAAGGAGAACATGTAAACTCCCACTTGGTCTCACGGCAGTTCATGAAATAGTGACACAACTTAATCTAATGTTTTGTGCTTATGAACACGAGTTTATTTTGATTTTGAACTGCAGCTCACAAGCAGAATTTTTATTTTAAATATAATCTGTATGTCATGTGCTGTGAGGGCTCGGGGCAGGACCCAAGATGCAGGGAAACACGGGAACTCGAAAACTCAAAATTCATACTTTTAATAATAAAAATCAAAGGGCTGACAAGCAGCAAAACACTTACATAAATGGATGACACGGGAGGAGAAACACACAGTACGTAAGACGACACTCCGACAACTCAAACAGAACTGACACACCCTTTTATACAGACACCACACAAAGGAAGCAATCAACACGAATGAAAAACACCTGGAGAAGAGAGGGAGAGGGAAACGAGTAACAGCTGAGACACAAGGAGAACTGGGAGCACAGAATATAAACACAAACCAGAAAATACATAAGAAACACAGGAGGACAAGAAAAACAACAAAACTCTCACTCAGAAACATGAACCCTGACACTGTAGGAGCCTAAACACACAGTTTTGGACTATGATATAGAATTAAAGTTTATTTGTTGTTCTTCATGTAGTTGGGGATTTTGTGCAGCTAAGAGCCCATTTTATTCTGATATACGTATATATGTATAATATTCATGTTTTAAGAAATTTAGTTGAACAGACCAAGCCAGGAGATTGTTAATTGATATAGAAGTAATTTTATTTTGTTATTGGCTTCTTTAAGAAACTGGCAGAAATTTCTATTGGGGCTGTAGGTCTTTCAAGGTCAAGGGGCGGAGAGTGAAGGGGAGAACTGAGGCGACACAGTTTTGTACCGTAGTTGTTAGCATATAGCGATATTCAGCCAACTTTAGATTTGCATAGCTGTGGTTTTCTGGATCACTCCTGTTTCAAGACGTACCTGTGGAACACAATAAATGTTTGTTGACGTCCTTTCTACAACGGAGTACTGTGGAGTTTTTCACGGCTAGCAACCTAGCTGCGGCAACACGAATGACAAAATTCAGCTTCCCCGGAATTCCAGCCCTCACATAATCCTTAACGCAACCTTTTGAGAGATCTATTTTTCTTCATTATCTTCACTTTATTATTCTTCACTTTTATTATTTGCAGTTGGTAGCGCTGTTGCCTTGCAGCGAGAAGGTCCTGGGTTCGAATCCAGGCTGGGACCTCTCTGCATGGAGCCTGCATGTTTCCTGGGGACTCTGGTTTCCTCCCACAGTCCAAAAACATGCAAGAGGTTAATCAGTAACTATAAATTGTCCCTTGGTGTGTGTGAGTGGTTGTTTGTCTATGTGTGTCCCTGTGATGGACTGCCAACCTGTCCAGAGTGTCCCCTGCCTCTCGCCTAAAGACTGCTGGAGATAGACACCATCTCCCTGTGACCCTGAACAGGAAGAAGCAGGTTCAGAGATAGGATGGGTGGATATCATTTTTAAAGGGTATTTTCATTCTTACACCCCTCTAAACGCCCCATGGGGGTATTATTTTGTAAAAAATATTGCTTTTTATGAAAATGTTTCACATTGCACCTTTAAAGAGTTTATTGTGTTATTTCTGGGTTGCAAATGCATATTTGTGTATTATACAGGGTATAGAGTTTATGGTTAGTGTCCAGTCTTTGAATTCTTTCATAGTTTACAGTCTTATGTTCATCAATTTGCTGTTTTAAAGAGGCCATTTAACACATGACTTTGTGGTTATTTCTAATATGAAACATTTTAGATCTAATAAACGTTAGGAAACACTGATTTACAGACCTTTCAATCTGTCTGCATGAAAATTTGTCTGTTTCAACTTTGCGAGCTGATGAATACTAATGAATAAAGGAGTTGTAACGTAACAAATACAGGCTTTTTGAACTCGGGAGAACTCGGGTTAGGTTATAGTCTGCACCTGTGTCTCATTTTGATCCGCCACTATTTAAGTTGGGAGCTGTCAGCAGCTCAGGGTTGTATTGTTGTCTTGTCCTTGTGTCACATATAGTCACAGTCATAGTTTTGATCCTCTTGTTTTTGCGCTGCTTTTGGATTTTGGGATCTGCTGAGTTTTTTGGACACTTTAGTTTTTCAGACTCCAGTCTGCCTCCTCACTCCTCCTCCGTTCTAATCATTTTGGATTTTGCTTATGTTGGTTTATGAACTTTTGGACTAACCCCCCAAAGTGGAGCTGCTTTGATTAGTGTTGTTTTTTTTACTTTGTGTTCCAATAAACTCTTTTTATTAATGAGGCCCTTCCATTAAAAACTGTTTTTTCTGAGGTTTCTGTTGAATATTTTAGCTCCACAGGTGTTCTTACCTTCATAGTGGGTGAAAACAGGTCAACAACTTCTCTTTCAGTTTTAATCTCTCAAACTACGCAGGTGGTGATAAAACCGAGTTCTCCCGAGTTCTAACGGTTTGTATCTGTTTCATCACAACTCCTTTGTTCGTTAGTATTCATCAGCTCCTGCAGTTGAAACCACGCCTAGCATGCTGCTAGCTAAAAGCTGTTAGCATAAGACGTAGCAAACAGGAAGACACGACGTCTGACGTTGCCATGCGCAGCAGGGCAGGAAACAGTATACCTTGCTCTCATAGGTTACTTTATTAGCCAATCAGAGTCCAGCAAATTTGAATAATGAATATGAATGAGCTGCTGCTCGAGGCCTGACGGAAGGAGCCGGAACCACCCGAATTTTAACGCAGACAGATTGAAAGGTCTGTTAATCAGTGTTTCCTGACGTTTTTTAGATATAAAATGTTTCATATTACTGGTTAATACTTAAGAAATAACCACAAAGTCATGAAATTTGTATGAAAAGTCATGAAATTTGTATGAAATGGCTTTTTTAAAGCATAAACGATAAGAGTAACAATAAACAGCCCTTTACCATGGATGAGTCTGTCGTGTTTGAAGAAACAAAGTTGTTCCAGAAAAAACTCCAGTGATGCCGGTTGTAAACAATGAGAGACTCCTACGCAAATTCACATTCCCTGAGGCGTTTCTGTCGTTCGGGAAAGAGGGTGGAGGGGGTGCTACAACGCATGCGCAGTATTCTAAAAACGACAAACAGCAGTTGAGCTTCTCACTCGGGGCTAAATCCTATTTACCACCTTTAAAAGTTGGGGGGGCCTACTCAATGATGATATTTCCTCTCTCCAGCACCATGTTGCTGTGCTGCTACCAGAAAGACCTTATGTTCTCTCTGCTGCTAATGGTGCTGCTTTTCTTTAACTTGCTAGTCCAGGCAGACTACAGACCCTACAAATTCCTCACCAAACCCACTCTGATCCCCGAATAAAATATCATGAGTTCAGCTCACTAATCATGCTCTCCAGCCCCGCTGATCACACACTGATTCTGATAAAAGCAGCTCTTACCTGTTTGTAGCTCAGTCATCGATTCAGTCCGTGGCAAAGAGTTTACAGTTGCCCCGCGGCTCCAAAACTTCCTGCAGTCCCTCTTAAGATCCTCTCTCCTCCTCACACACCATCCTGCACGCCCCACTTATCCAATAAAATTTAAAAAAGCAATAAAATCCTCCGTGGTGTGTCTTCCAGTCGAAAAAGTGGCCCGAAGCTCCTCCACTTCAGCAACATGTAGCTCCATGTTAGCTTAGCAGCGAAAAACGTTTCAACACAGATTTTGCTCGTCACATGAGAAACCCCAGAGGAATCACCTATGGCAAGTAAATAAAGTATATAATTACCACATATCCCCGGTGTTTCCAGCTGCTTGACCTGCAGACTCCACAGTACCAGCCTCACTGTGCTGGATTACGCCGGGCTCACACTGCATCTGGATCCGGTCCGGTGCGGACCCCGCAGGTATTCCGTTAGATTAAAATCCCTTTTGAAGGCTCACAGTAGCTCCGTGCGGTGCGGGTCCGGTTACGGGGGCCGTACGGCACTACGGAAAGAATCCGCAAGGTTCAATTTTTTCCGGACGCCGGAGTCACTCCGCGTCAAGTTTGATGAAATCTGACGAGCTATACAGGAAGTGTGGCTTGAATATCCGGTGTTTTTTCAAAATAAACGAGTGTACAAACAATTGTAACTTGACTCTTCTTTTTAGACAGCACACACGCTAATAGGAAATGTAAACACTACATCACACCCGGTGACACAGGGTCCGGAAAGCCTGCAGCACAACAAATTTTCACACATTTGCTAAATAATGGACGTGTTCTCATGTGAAGTCCCTACAAAACGATAACCCACGTGAACTTCTGTTCTCGCGAGTGACGTTTTACGCACCCAGCTCCGGAGCTGGCCACATTCCCTATCTGGAGCAGATGTGAGTGGTAGCTTGCGGAAAAACCGCACCGAAGCCGGACAGAAGCCGTTCCGTAGGCAGTGTGAGCCCGACGTTATTTACAGTATTAGGCAACCCAAAATGGTGCCCGCTGCTCTGCCAGCTATTGGCTAAAAGCTGTAGCATCAAACAGGAAGAGAGAACGTCTGATGTTACTGTGCACAGCGGTGAAATGAAACAGGAAGCTGTGCTCTCATAGGCTAGTTTGTTAGCCAATCAGAGTCGAGCAAATTCGAATAATGAATATTAAGGAATTGCAGCCCAAATCCTGATGAAGCCAGCTGAATTTTAATGGAGACAGGTTGAAAGGTCTGTTAATCAGTGTTTCCTAAGGTTTTTTAGATATAAAATGTTTCATATTACTGGTTAATACTTAAGAAATAACCACAAAGTCATGAAATTTGTGTGAAATGGCCTTTTTAATGTATTTCTACAGCTAATTATAAATCTAAATTTGTGGTATTCTCTCTTTTGACAGCTTACATTCTGCCAACAGTGAAAATTCACAGCTGCTCTTGTGGGGGTGTAAACTTCATGTCAGCAGGCAAATCAGAGATTTTAATCAACGGTAAGCAACAACCAATTATTTGGGATTCTGTGGTGGATTTGAACATATGTGATGTGATGCATTCTACCCTTGCAGTACAATTAGTACTTCTTGGTCATTTTGTTTTTTTTTCTCCAAGGGCATTAGAATTTGCACTAGCCAGTATGCAAATGACCACTCTTTACACTTTAGACCTTTCTAGCACCTTCCAGGAACTGAACATAATCTCTTCAGGATTCTCCAGGCAGGCTTTTGTAAAACAGTTGGAGCATTGAACCAAGTGTGGAGGAAGGGTTATTGTAGTATGTCTTTCATATTCACATTCTTTTCTTGAACAGAAGTAAATAAAAATTCCTGTTTTTATGTACATATAAACTGGACCTATCATCAGCGATGGACTGCAACGCAGGTTTCCTTAAGACCACTCCTTCTTGAAACTAGCTCCCAAATGAACTGAGATGTTTTAGCTGAAGGAAGGTCAAATGTCTTCATATGTCTGTGGTTGAGACATGTAGAATAAAACACCCATCTGTTCAGGCAGCAGTAACAAACCCAGTGAAAGCTGAAGTGCTGCAGAGACGGATCAGGATCCCCTGAAGGAGAAGTTTGATCAACGTAACAACAGAGCACAACGGCTACAACTGACTGAATAACTGAATGTGTTCAGCTTTGGCTTCTGTAATAGCTGCTGATCAGCTGCCTGTAGAACAGCAGAACTTAGATGTTTAGCAGTAGCAGATCCAAAGACATTTCTCATAAAGACTGTAGATGGTGCTCTCTGACCACTGTCTGTCAGTCTGGACTTTTCTTTTGCCTTTAAGTCAATAAACCTTTTTACACAATCTGCTATTTTTCATCTCAAAAACATCTCTTGACTGTTTTATTCTAATGCATGGACCATGGAATATGATAGGACCACAGCACTGGGTTCTTATTTGAGGAACCTTTACTCCACCCCATAACAACATGCAAACATCTGGTGACAGATCTTTTAGTATGATTCCCTTGTTAATATTTTCAAAGCAGAACAAATAATAAGTATAAAAGTCTTATGACATGAGTATTCACCAGAGCACACAATCCTCACCATCTTCTTTAACATGGTACCTGAACCATGTTCAAGTCTTTTCTGTTGTTTATTTTTTCTGCTTTCAATCAGGTTCTGAAAGTGTCTTTAAGTTTTGTGAAAGGAACTAATTCAATTTAAGTTCATGTTATAATTATTTTATTAGAAACGGTTTATTGATTTAATGAAATTAACTGAAAGTGGACGTCATGTCAGTCAAACCTGGATGTAATTACATGTTTGTCCGCGTGATGGCAGTAGTGCAAAGGCCACTTGCGCTCGGAGACGCGCGTGTCGACCGTCTACACGAGACCACAGTATCAGGTATATTTTGCTCAGGGCGGAATCAGGTCACCTTTGGAAATATAGTAATTAGACTAAACTAACGATACTAATCTATGCTCCACTTCCTAAAATAGCAGTGGCACAATTTTTTACCTGTCAATCAAATTTTCTGTGAAAACCTGCAGCTTTTTCACACTTTACTTCTTTTTCTTTGTCTGATTTGCGACTGTTCGGCTTTCAGCTTGATCGGCCATCTTCAATTACAAAGGCTCAAAATCAAATATCTAAACCACACAGCAGACTGGTGAAACTAAAGTATGTGTTAAATTTATGAGGAAGACAGTTAAGGAAGCAGCTCTGACGTCACCCGGTGTTTCGAGTCTGGACAGCATGATGATCCTGACTAATGTTTGAGGAGCGGGTTAGTGATTAACTGCTGCACACTGTCCCACAGCTTCAGACAACGAGCACCTCGACCCCCTCCGCCCGCTTCACCATGCACTGCGTCCGGGTCTGGACCTCTCTGCGTCCCCTCTGCAGCGGGGGCTTCCTGAGAACATGGAAACGAGTCCAGAGTCACACCGCAACAACCAGGCTGGACCTCAGCGGCATTTATCCGCCTATTGCAACTCCTTTCACCGCCAAGGAGGACGTAGACTATCAGAAACTGGAGGAAAACCTACAGAAATACGTGAAGATTCCGTTTAAAGGTCAGGCCTCAGACACGTCGCGGGTTTTCAGTTCTTCTGTTGAAATGACTCACTGAGTCTTATCTGCATGAGGCATGTAACCAGCTGTCAGCAGACACACGGGACTAGTGTAGAAACAGGACAGAGTTCATCATGAGAAAGTAAACTAAACTTATAAACCAGGTCACAGACTGGGACGGACCGTGTCGCCCTCTGCTGGTCACAGAGGTTTACTACAGGTGTTTTTGTCTGGCCTCTAACTGAAGAAATGTTTTAAACTCACTTATTCACCACTGACACTTTTAATTACATGTTTTCACATTCCGAAAAAGATTACTTACCTCCAAAGTTCCAATTTTCTCTGATTCACAACCCATTTGTGTCAGTTGTTGGAGATTTTATCAATATTTTCCAATACATGTATCAATAATCTCAGCTATCATTATTTACTCATAGTTTTATGGTATTTTACAAGATCAGAAAAGGGAAAACAGAATAAACGTCTTTATATGGCGCAACTTGAGGAAAAATAAATTGCACACTAGATACTATACTGTCTGGTGTGAAGGAGAAACCAACTTTTTTTTGTTGCAACCATGTTTCCTAAGAGACTCCGTATGTTTAAACCCTTAACTATATTACTTTACTACTTTAGTGTTGGTGATAATAAAATAAGCTCTATACAAAAAAAAAAAAAAAAACTAAACAAAACACAGTGATTTAACTCTCGGTTACAGACATGGAAAACATGATGAGAGTGAGACACGTGTGTTTTGGTGCTGTAGGTCTGGTGGTCCAGGGCTCCAACGGTGAGTATCCATACCTAACAGAGGAGGAGCGAGTGGAGGTGGTGAGGACGGTCAGACGATCACTGCCGGAAGGAAATATACTGATGGCTGGATCCGGCTGTGAATGTAAGTATGTGTGTATCTGGCTTTGTGTCACATTCTAGTCACTCATTCTCAGGTCAAGAGAAGTTAAATAATAAAAAAATGCTGATAGTGAAGAGAAACTTTTTATGAACAAAGTTTTGTCAACAGTGAGAGTAAACGCCTTCACAAGTGTTTGGATGAAAAACGTTTTACCTCATTTGGAGATTCTCTAAACTTTAATTTCTTTTTAAAGAAAGCAATTATTGTTACAGTTAACACAGATCTTTCAAAGGTCAGTAATAAAATCATTCAGATCAAGACTCTTTTCTCTGACAGATTTAATTAAATTAGCTTAATTTAGAACTGCAAGCTTCTGCAATTTAATTTAATGAAAAGTTTGAGTTTTGGTTGAGAATTAAGAGCTGTAAAAGTTTGAAGAAGTTAAATGAATTAGTTTCATGGGTGGGTTTTGTGACCTTAATTTAAAGTTTGTAATAAGTCTGTTGGTTTCTAACTGAAGTCATAGTTTCCTGCAGCTCTTTAGCATCTAATGAACAATCAGAAACATCAGGGATCAATCACTGCCTTTATTCTGCTCCACCAACTACAAACAGCCATGGGGAGGCTTCACATGTTAACAGGTTTCACATGTTACTTACCTGGTGTCACATGTTACTTACCTGGTTTCACGTGTTAACAGGTTTCACATGTTAACTGGTTTTATATGTTAACAGGTTTCACATGTTACTTACCTGGTGTCACATGTTACTTACCTGGTTTCACGTGTTAACAGGTTTCACATGTTAACTGGTTTTATATGTTAACAGGTTTCACATGTTAACAGGTTTCACATGTTACTTACCTGGTGTCACATGTTACTTACCTGGTTTCACGTGTTAACTGGTTTTATATGTTAGCTTGTTTCACATGTTAACTGGTTTCACATGTTAACTGGTTTTATATGTTAACTGGTTTCACATTTTAACTCATTCAGTGCCACTTTCAGATTTCATATCCCCCTCAGTACCGGAGATATTTAGCATTTTTACAGATTTTTGAAGGCCCAGAGAATATTTTGTTCTATGACTATGTGAATTCTGAAACCACCATCAGAAGGATTAGACTCTCTTCTTTCAGCAGCAAAAACAAAATGTTTCTACCTCTTTCTGTTATTTAGTAATCTGCAGTACAAAAGAGGAACTTTGAAAATGAAAATCCACACGTTTCAGGACTAAAAGCTGAGATAAACAGCGTTTTGTGTGAAGAGGTTTTTCAAGCAGATCAGTGACTTTGATGTAAATATTTCATGTTTCAATGATTCATGCAACATCTGAACTATGTTTTACTACTATGAAAGAAAAAAAAACGCAGTAAAAAATACTTTTGATTAGGGATGTCCCAATCAAGATTTTTTTACCTCAAGTCCGAGTCTGAGTCATTTGATTTTGAGTACCGGCCGATACCGAGTCTAGATCTGATTTTACATTAAAAAATGAAAAAAA
This sequence comes from Pachypanchax playfairii, assembly GCA_006937955.1. Classification (NCBI taxonomy): domain Eukaryota; kingdom Metazoa; phylum Chordata; class Actinopteri; order Cyprinodontiformes; family Aplocheilidae; genus Pachypanchax; species Pachypanchax playfairii. Next base: position 70,957 of record SSNP01000219.1, on the reverse strand, counting down.
GGAGCAAATAAACAGATCCAGGGCGTTCTTATGTTGTATTTAATCAACCTATTTAATATTTAGCTGCAGGGACAGGACAGCCAGCAGTCCTGGGAGCAGGACAGCTGGTTGCGGTCACTCCAGCACATCCTGAGGTTTCCCCTGGGCTTCCTCCCAGTGGGGAGTCATGAAGTTGTTACTTGTGTGTAAAAACGAACATGACGAGAGCACATTTCTGTACTGTGAGCATGCAGACAGTCCGAACGCACACAAACGGGTGGACGGACATTATATTATTAAATAAAACATTATGTAATTAAATCAGCTGATCAGAACGACAGACACTGCAGAAAGAGTGACATGATCATGGGTTGTCTTCTACATGCAGTAAGTGATCACCTCCACTCCATGAACCAGTTTAAGATAACATCATAGGGATTTAATATGACTATAAACTAACACCAGGACTCATGCTAACGCGGCTAGCGAAGCTAGTGGAGCTAACGTGGCAACATTCTCAACACAACATCCACCGAGCCAATTAAAGAAGCTTACCTTGAAGAAATTATACGCATTGAAACATTTATAAGTCCTCATCTTCTCCACTGTTGTGTAGACTACAGGACTGTTAACATTCACATTTTCACACACGTTGCAGTTGGTCGTCATGAAAATGCGTCCCCTCTTAAAATGGCGGCTGCAGGTTGCGAGGGGAAACTGTCCCAGATACTGACGTCACACGAAAAGGTGTATAGATGCGTTAAAAACTAATAAGAATATATATACATATATATTCGAGTCCTGATCGGGAGGTAACGTCCGATCGAGTCTGAAACTGCGTGATCGGGCCCAATTTCCGATCACGCGATCGGATCTGGACATCCCTACTTTTGATAATTTGTTTTATGTATAAAAATAGTAATTTATAGACAATTTCAACATTTGAATGAAAGTTAAGAAAAAAGTTACAGATTTGTGATTCAGATACTGTGTGTATGTGTGTACGTGTGTGCGTGCATGTGCAGGAGTGACTGAGTGAGTTAGCCTGCCGCCCCCACCTCGGCCATCGGTTCGTCTATTAACTCTTACTGTATTAAAAAAAATAAAATAAAGCCAAAGTTTCTTCAGTTTTGTTTTGCAAACATTTTATTATATTTGCTGTTTTAATTTTTATGTATTTTTATTCAATTAGAACATTTCTTTTTTCTTTTCAGCCCTCCACATGTGTGTTTGCAGGTCGATGACACTCAGTATTTCTGGTGTATTTCTATATCAGATTTGTCTGATTCAGTACTATAAACACAGATCGCAGATTTTTTTTATATGATTTTATGTTTTATCCTTGAAACTTCTTTTATTCAGAAGTTTGTTTTAAAATAATTTTGTGTATTCAGTTTATTCTACACGGTTTGCTAATGTTTGCTGACCTTCCTCTCTGTAAGATGTGCAAGGCCCCGAGTTTCATTCAAAAAATGGAACTTTTTACACAAAGTGCTGTGCAAACAAGAAGACTCCTCATCACATCCATCTGTCTCTGTCTTTATTTATCCGTATCTACCATACTAATACAGTGTTTGACCCCCTTTCACCTTCAGAACTGCCTTAGTTCTATGTGGCATTGATTCAACAAGGTGCTGAAAGTATTCTTTAGAAATGTTGGTCCATATTGATAGGATAGCATCTTGCAGTTGATGGAGATTTATGGGATGTACATCCAGGACACGAAGCTCCCGTTCCACCACATCCCAAAGATGCTCTATCAGGTTGAGATCTGGTGACTGTGGGGGCCATTGTAGTACAGTGAACTCATTATCCTGTTCAAGAAACCAATTTGAAATGATTGGAGTTTTATGACATGGTGCATTATCCTGCTGGAAGTAGCCATCAGAGGATGGTACATGGTGGTCATTATGGGATGGACATGGTCAGAAACAATGCTCAGGTAGCCCGTGGTATTTAAACGATGCCCAAGTGGCACTAAGGGGCCTAAAGTGTTCCAAGAAAACATCCCCCACACCATGACACCACCACCACCAGCCTGCACAGTGGTAACAAGGCATGATGGATCCATGTTATAATTCTGTTTACACCAAATTCTGACTCTACCATTTGAATGTCTCAACAGAAATCGAGACTCATCAGACCAGGAAACATTTATCCAGTCTTCAATTGTCCAATTTTGGTGAGCTTGTGCAAATTGTAGCCTCTTTTTCCTATTTGTAGTGGAGATGAGTGGTACCCAGTGGGGTCTTCTGCTGTTGTATCCCATCTGCCTCAAGGTTGTGGCTTCACAAATGCTTCGCTGCATTCCTCAAAGTTGTTCTTCTATCAGCTTGAATCAGTCGGCCCATTCTCCTCTGACCTCTAGCATCAACAAGGCATTTTCACCCACAGGACTGCAGCGTACTGGATGTTTTTCCCTTTTCACATCTTTCTTTGTAAACCCTAGAAATGGTTGTGCGTGAAAATCCCAGTAACTGAGCAGATTGTGAAATACTCAGACCGGTCCGTCTGGCACCAACAACCATGACACTTTCAAAATTGCTTAAATCACCTTTCTTTCCCATTCTGACATTCAGTTGTGAGTTCAGGGGATTTTCTTGACAAGGACCACACCCCTAAATACATTCAAGCAACTGCCATGTGATTGGTTGATTAGATAATTGAACAGGTGTTCCTAATAATCCTTTAAGTGAGTGTATTTTATACATCTATCTATATTTATATCTGTGTCTATATTCTCTGTTTTGCTTCCATCTTGTAAACATCTAAAGTGGCCAACAGTTTTCAGGTTTTCCATCTTGTTTTCTGCAGATTTCCCTGCTGCTGTAATCTTCTAAAACTCATGAGATTCAAAAGCAAAAATCTAGAGAAAATGGCAAAAAATAGAAAAGAAACAGACAGGCTAGTCTTCCAGTAAAGTTTAATTAAATCTGTTGCATCAACCAATTCTTCTTTGCAGCCACGAGAGCCACAGTCCAGCTCACAGAACAAATGGCAGCAGTAGGAGCTGATGCCGTCCTCGTCGTGACTCCCTGCTTCTACAAAGGAAAGATGGACAGTCGCGCTCTGATTCATCATTTCACAAAGGTTAGATATACAGTGCACAGAGTCACTTCTATATTTCTAATTGGAAGTTTGTATGTCTTTAGTTAAGCACTAACAACTTAAACCCGCTCTTATTCCACAAGCGCAGTTTTACTTCTGCTTCACGTTCTTCTACTGAAGGTCTGGGAAGATTCTAAGCAGTGTCTTAGACCTGAGCTCTTGTGGACAGAGATCTCCGAGGAGGATCTGCTGGAATCTGTCTCACAGTTTGGGGTCACAGCACCGAGTGGTCTGATGACCTCTGGTACCACAGATGTGTTGAAATGTACATATAGGTTTTAGAACAACATCTGCTCTCATCTGGATGTCTCATTCAGAGAAGGTCTTGCCTCTTGCATATTTCAGCAAGACAATGTTAAACCACATACTGCATCATCACAGCAGTATACAGTGGTGTGAAAAACTATTTGTCCCCTTCCTGATTTCTTATTCTTCTGCATGTTTGTCACACAAAATGTTTCTGATCATCAAACACGTTTAACCATTAGTCAAAGATAACATAAGTAAACACAAAATGCAGTTTTAAATGATGGCTTTTATTATTTAGGGAGAAAAACAATCCAACCCTACACGGCCCTGTGTGAAAAAGGAATTGTCCCCCTGAACCCAATAACTGGTTGGGCCCTTAGCAGCAATAACTGCAATCAAGCGTTTGTTATGACTTGCAACTAGTCTTTTACAGCTCTGGATGAATTTTGTCCCACTCATCTTTGCTGAATTGTTGTAATTCATCTTTATTTGAGAGTTTTCTAGCATGAACCACCTTTATAAGGTCATGCCATCGCATCTCAATAGGATTCAGGTCAGGACTTTGACTAGGCCACTCCAAAGTCTTCATTTTGTTTTTCTTCAGTCATTCAGAGGTGGATTTGCTGGTGTGTTTTGGGTCATTGTCCTGCTGCAGCATCCGAGATCGCTTCAGCTTGAGTTGACGTACATTCTCCTTCAGGATTTTTTGGTAGACAGTAGAATTCATGGTTCCATATATCACAGCAAGCCTTCCAGGTCCTGAAGCAGAAAAACAACCCCAGACCATCACACTACCACCACCATATTTTACTGTTGGCACACAGCAAATTCTACAGGGTTGATTTAAATCTACTGGAGTTAAATTCAACACTTTCAGAGTTTCTATATGAGTCACACCACAAAGTGTTAAAACAACACTTTTAAAAGGGTTGGGCATTTAACACTGAGATGGAGTTTCTTTTAACTCTGTAGTTAAAATTTAACACTTAGAAACTCTGATCAGTGTTGATTTTTTTTAACACTTGACCATAGAGTTAAAAGTTATCGCTATAAGTGCTGCCTGTTTAACTCCAGATAGAGTTAAACACAACTTTTGAAACAGACAACATCGTCATTGACCTTCTACATATGAGAGTGTCTGATATAAACGTATGTGAACCAAGTTCAGAGCTGAGATGTGAGAGCCAGGCCTCTACTGCAGATAAGCGGCAAGTTTAAATGTAAAGTCTATGGTGGACGGGCGTCAGACAGACGTCAACGGCTCTGCGGCGCCTTGTGAGCGTTATGAACGGCAACTTTTCAAGCTTTTCTAGCGTTTCAGGCGTTGACGCTTGAAAAGCTAGAAAAGCTCAAAGTTCAGCTAGCTGATCTTTTGACGTTGATAACGCTCTTGAAGCGGCATGTCAACCAATCAGAGCGTCTCATCGTAGTGATGTAAGACGTCACAGCACGTAGCCGGGAAGAAGCGGGATCAGCCAAAATGGAAGATAAATTAACCTCATCCAAACGTAGCTCCTGGAGCAAATGGTTAAACTCACCAAACTCAGAACGCATCTGAAGAATGGGGTGTATCCACAAACGGCGCTGATGCACCCGACATCGACGTTGTCTAGATCTATGAAGTAAATAAATCCAAGCCACTGTCTCAATATGATCCGCCATAGCTCCGAACATCCGATAACAAAGGAAGCCCCGCCTTCCCGCTCTTTTTCGGTCAGGCTTTACGAGCTTTAACGCCTATGCGCTCTGACTGGCAGGCGTTATGAGCTTCAACTTCAAACGTCAAATTTGGAGCGTTATCAGTTGCTGATAACGCTCGTTGCTCGGCGTTGACAAAGTGGCCGGTGTGAATGCACCATTAGGTTACCTCAGTCAGGTTTGAGTCACGGTTGCTGAAAGATTTAAAAGACCGACTGATTTTAATGATGTAGACGGTGTAAAATATTGAATAAAACATTGTGCTGCATGACGGCTCTATTTTCACTCCCACATGGAGCTTTATGATGCGCAAATTTACAAGTAAATTGCACATAGAGTCTCCAAGTGCATGTTGGGTAAAACTCAGTCCTGGTCATTGGCTCCGCCCCCTGCCCGGCTCTGATTTAACTCTGTTCAGAGTTAATTTTAAATTCAACACTTAACAGAGTTACTTAAATGTAACTCTCCAAATTAACACCAACTCTTCTGAGGAATTTACTTTCACAGAATTAAACAGATTAAAAAAGTGTTAAATTAACACTGTAATTTTAACACACAACACTACCACTGCAAATTTAACATTTTTTGAATTTGCTGTGTATGATGTTCTTTTTCTGAAATGCTGTTACTTTTACACCAGATGTAACGGGACATTTGCCTTCCAAGAAGTTCAACTTTTGTCTCATCAGTCCACGAGGTATTTTCCCAAAAGTCTTGGCAATCTGTTGGCAAGATGTTTAGCTAAATTGAGACGAGCCCTGATGTTCTTTTTGCTTAACGGTGGTTTGCGTCTTGGAAATCTGCCATGCAGGCCGTATTTGTCCAGTCACTTTCTTATGGTGGAGTCATGAACACTGACCTTAATTGAGGCAAGTGAGGCCTGCAGGTCTTTAGATGTTGTCCTGGGGTCTTTTGTGACCTCTCAGATAAGTTGTCTCTTCGCTCTTGAGGTAATTTGGTCAGGGAAGGTTCACCACTGTGGTTCTCTGGAGTCCCAAAGCTTTAGAAAAGGCTTTATAACCTTTACCAGACTGATAGATCTCAACTACTTTTGTTCTCATTTGTTCCTGAATTTCTTTGGATCTTGGCATGATGTCTAGCTTTTGAGGTGCTTTTGGTCTACTTCTCTGTGTCAGGCAGCTCCTATTTAGGTGATTTCTTGATTGAAACAGGTGTGGCAGTAATCAGGCCTGGGGGTGGCTACAGAAATTTAACTCAGGTGTGATGCACCACAGTTAGGTTATTTTTTAACAAGGGGGGTAATTCCTTTTTCACACAGGGTCATGTAGGGTTGGATTGTTTTTCTCCCTAAATAATAAAAACCATCATTTAAAAACTGCATTTTGTGTTACTTGTGTTATCTTTGACTAATGGTTAAATGTGTTTGATAATCAGAAACATTTTGTGTGACAAACATGCAGAAGAATAAGAAATCAGGAAGGAGGTAAATAGTTTTTCACACCACTGTATCTTTCCAGGTGAAGGGTCTGCATGCTGCACTGGCTTATAGGCTCATGGGTTTGGTAAATCCTTACATTCTGTTTTTATACACTGCATTCTAACTGTTTTGGAATCAGGGTTGTAGTAGATCTTTTTGCCAGTTTCAGCTTTTTGTGTTACTTTTGTGACTCCTTTTTAAATGAAACAGTACAAACACCTCTGGACAGGATGGGACTGATAAATTCAATCAGAAATCTAGAACTGGAGGATTCACTTCAGTCTAAAGTGCATGATTCGTGCTTTATTTGACGACATCACCTCTCCTCCACTCTGCAGGTAGCAGACAGCAGCCCGGTGCCGGTGGTACTGTACAGTGTGCCGGCCAACACGGGGCTGGAGCTGCCGCTGGACACAGTGGTAGAGCTCTCACAACACCCCAACATCCTGGGCCTCAAAGACAGTGGAGGAGATGTAAGAAGTTCTGAGAACATTGTCATTTAAAAAGCTACTGCCTTTCTCCTGTAGGAGATACTTAAGGTACTTTCTCTGTAGTATTAAGGAGGTATTAAGTACTACAAGGAGAAAAAGTTCAGATTTAGTTTGAATGCTGCGTGGTGGCACAGCTGGCTGCAGCTGAGGCTTTTCTACATGGAGTTTGCATGTTCTCCATCTGTGGGTGTCACTGTGACAGACTGGTGACCCGGCGTCAACCCAACAACCCCGAGTAGAAGCAAGCCGGTAATAAAAATTGAGGAGTAATTGCTGCAGCTTTGGAGCAGACATGAGAGCTTACTGCTACATGCTGGAAGGCTTGATAAGCTTTTAATATCTTTTTGTCTGTGTGGGAAGTGTTTGCAAGGAGTTGCAAACGGATTTCTGATTTGGGAAATAACATGTTTGTCCACATGCTCGGAGACGGGAGAGTGGGTGTAGTTCACATACAGAGCAGCCCTGTTCAGCTGGAGGCGGAAAGAGGACAAACAGAGAAAATAAGGATGAAGGGTCAATTTCAGGGAAGCAAAGAAGTTTCAAAAAGATTATTTTGAAGATGAATATTAAACAAATCAGCCATTTTCAGTCAGCGGTGGACTGAGACAATAATTCAGGCCGGGAATTTTGATATCGTCCCAGACCACCACCTAATTATTGCAAAACACCAAGAGTGAGTTCGGTTGGATGCCTGTTGATGTATAAGTGTAAAATAATAAAACAAAAGCTACACACACATATATATATATATATATGCAGCCTACACATTTACCAGTTTAGTAGTTTATTAAATAAAATAGTTCCACCATCGTTCACCTAAACCTGAGACTGATGCTACAATGCAGTTACTACGATGAAAAAGACCCTAAAATTAAATTTAAACCTATTTTCCCAAAATATGAGCTGCAGTAAGATCAAGGGAAGATGGTTGTGTGTACTGTGTCTTGTGTGGCACTACAACATGCAATGGTATATTTTTGACCCATTTTAATAATAAAACATCATAAAAAAAACAATAAAACATCCAAATTAATTTATGTATTTTTTTTCCAACCATACACATTAAAATTTTATTTTATCAAAGATTGACTTATTTAAGGCTGATAAAAAAATTAGGGCCGGGACTCGATTAAAAAGTTTAATCGAATTAATTAATTAACACATTAGAGGCTTTGTAATTAATTAATCAAAATTAATCGCATTTTAATCGCATTAAATATTTGACCAGAGAACAGTGAGAATTTTTTTCAAACAGATTTTTAGTATACCATTGAATCATGACTGAATACACATAAGCTTAAGCAACAAAATTTTGTTTATTTTTGTTCAACCAAGTCCAACAGACCAGTGCATTAAGTGTAGAAAATGTCTACACTTGTACTCGGAGTCAGGCTAACGTCCATGCTAGCTGCTATATGTTTAACATTGAGGTGATACTTCAGGCCCGATGTGCTGCGGTGATGTGCAAATTCCTTGCTGCATAGCTTGCACACACACATGCTCTTATCCACGCTTCCATCCAGTCATTTTTTATAATATAACTTCCCATCCACGGGGCCAATCAAAGCGGTCGCTTCTTCATTCATGTTCATTCATGGTTTGTTGTTGTCCTAAATAATGAACGCTGGTAGGTGCTCCAGTATAATCGGTCCGCTGAAACTCGTGAGAGATGTTCTGCGGTACTTAAATAAGTGCGATTAAAATGCGTTTAAAAAATTAACGCGTTATTTTTTGAATTAATTAATCTTAATTAACGCGTTAAAGTCCCGGCCCTAAAAAAAAATAAAAACATATATTTCTAATCCAAGAAATCAAGTATGAAAAACATTAACAATTTTATTGACACTACACCCGTCCTAGATGAAGCAACTGAATATTTCTCTGTTATATATTTTCAGTCTTGTAATTTGTAGACGGTCCCTGCACCTTCGCGCAGCAGCAGCTCTAGTGAAAGTCTCCCAGCGTGGAGGACGGATCGTTTAGAAGAAAATATGATTACAGCTCACAGTCCACCTCACTGTGATGCACTGAGGTGTCGGTTTAGTAAAAGCAATGCTCCGATGATAAGTTATTGATCTGGAAAAGTCGAATCTGTTAATATTTTTCTGACTTTACCGAAGTTTGATCCACTCCATCTTTCTCTTTCCCGAGACATCTCCCTTCATTTTAGAGTGAACGGTGTGGCGGGAGGAGGGGGTGTGGAGGAAGGAGGGGGGGTGTGTGTGATTGTGCTCTCATGCTCTTCTGCTGCATCTTAGTGAGCGTCACCGAAGCAGATGTCTAATGAGCCGTGGCCCGCACAACGGATTGTTTATTTAAAGTGCAACTTACCCCCCCTCACCAAGTCCAACATTTTACTTTTCCCACATTTAGCACACTTTCATCACATTTAACCAGATAAAGTGTCTAAAATCATAATATACCAGCATGTTTGTATTGCATACATCTTTAAAAATTGAATCCTAAATATTAAATCTAAATGTTAAATATTGAATCTACGGTAAATGTTAAACGTTAAATCTAAATGTGAAATGTTAAATCTAAATTTAAATATGAAATGTTAAATCTAAATGTTAAATCTAAATGTTCTCAAAGAGGAAGCGTTCCTCTGAGAGAAGAAAAGGAATGTAATGGAGAAAACTCTGTTGTGGGCATGTCCACTAATGCCGAGAGTAGTTATAGGGGCGTAGTTAATTTGCACATCTTTGAGAACATTTAGCTGACACATTTAGATTTAACATTTGGATTTAACAGTTCGCATTTAGATTTAATATTTAACATTTAGGTTTAATGTCTTACATTTAGATTTAACATTTCACATTTAGATTCAGCATTTAGTTTTAACATTTAGATTTAAGTTTTAGATTTAACTTTTCACTTTTAGATTCAAATTTAACATTTAGATTTAACATTTAGATTTAATATTTAGGATTTAGACTTTTTAAAGATGTATGCAATACAAACATGCTGGTATATGATTATTTTAGATACTTTTTCTGCTTAAATGTGATGAAAGTGTGCTAAATGTGGGAAACGTAAGCTAAATATGAAAAAAAGTTTATTTCCACTAAATAACAAAAATTTTACACTTGGCGTCCCATACCTCACCGAAACAGTCTGAGATTTAAAAAATAACATTATAATGGGAGTGACTGTCGGACTAAGGAGGCGTGGCATTCTTTACTGTGACTGACATGTCACTCTGACTGACACGAGCCAGAGAGGGACAGGTGAAATGGAGGAATATTTGGATGAGACGAGCAGCTCTGATCCGTATTGTTTTGAGCTGATAGTTCACCCTGCACCCAGCTCATGTACCATGCTTAGCAGCATAAAATGAGGCTCTTCTCTACTTACTGGTACACTGTTAGCCAACGCTATTAGCTCCAGTTACATCGTGTGACCCTGCAAACAGGTGCAGTGGCGCGCGCGACTGCACCACCGTTTCAAGCTGATGGTTCGTACTGCAGCGGATTCAGCATCTTAGTGTGCAGCGCGACCGCTGCACATTATTGCCTGCACAAAAGCATGTTTCAGAGAGGTATAAATCAAAGTATCTCTACAGGAAGAGAAAACCCTTCAGTAATGTGCTAAAACATGTTTTCACACAATCACAAACACTAAAATGAACTCTGATAATGGTCGAATACACTTCCTGTTCAAACTCACTCACTACTGAGTGGAGGTGTGCTGCTAACTATTTCTGACTGAAAGTAGCTGAAGTTCCCCCAAAAAGTCGCTAGATGTCACCAGATGACGTCACAAACTAATTTGCATATCAATTACGTCATCACGTTATCACGATGACGTCATCAGTCTTGTAGCGTAAAACAAATAAAACCAGCGTGCTTAGAATAAGGTCAAAATAAAAACCCCACAGAACACAAAAGAGCAGCCTTTAAAAGATCAAGGAAAGATGGCAAATAAAATGGAAGGAATATTTTTATTTTGTCTGAAGTTTACTATTGAGAGAATGGAACTCTCAAACAGAAAAACTTTGGAATGATTGGAATGTTTGTATGATTGAATTAAAGTGACTTTTCTTGTAGTTCTCAAGTGCCTTGAGATAACATCTGTCAGTGGTATATACTGACCTTATAGATAATATAGTTTTTATTTTTGTTTAGTTTTGTTGCTTTTAGTACTTTTGTGTAAAAATAAGCAGGTCGTATTTAGTATTCAGAATTCAGTAAAAGTTACATGCCAACTGCCAATGACCTGAGGTGTTTGTCTTATAGTATTATTCTGTTTTTGGTAAAAGTTTTAAATGTGCTGCATTATTGAACTCATCCTAGAGTTCCAATGTTCCTTTAATGCTCTCACCATCAAGGTTCAACAACAAAAACAGCATTTACATCAGCGTCGCGCATGGATGGCTTCGCATGGTGACACTTCCAAATATTCTCCCTGTTAAAGTTTAAGTGTCCTGAAGTCACGTCTGATCAATGCGTTGTTGTGATTGGTTGAGGGAATCAGTTGCTTGATGTGATTGGCTGCAAATGGCTGTAAGACATGGCCCGCTTTCCTCTCCTGCTGCACGCGTCTCGGTGCTGCACGCGTCTGGATGCTGCTGCGACGCTGCCTGCCTGCTGTCAGCCTGAAGCTGGACGGACGGTCCTGTCGCTCCAGATGAATCTATAATCTGCAGGTATAAAGTCAGCAACAGAGTTCTAGTGAAAGTAGCTGAGGGAGGTCAGAAATGTCGCCAGATTTGTCGCTAGGCGCTTTTTTGAAAAAAAAAAAAAAAAAAGTATAAAGTCGTTAAGGGGGTCTAAAAAGTCGTTAGAAATGGCCTCCTCGGTGGTCCGAAGCGGGCCCACACGCCCACCTGTCTACTGATTGGTCCAGTAAACTGCTACCAGTAGCTACGTTTACATGGGCACATTTAATCGGAATAAACGCCCAATCGGAACAAAAATACGTCATGTAAACATGTCAATCAGAATGTTTTGATCCGGTGCAGCCTGATCAGAATGAAATGTCCTTCCGATCGAGAGGGGTGGTTTTGTCCGATCTTCATTCGGATAGACGTGCATGTATACACCCATTCGGAATGAAGGGGTGAAAAAAGCCCACTGCGCATGCGTACAACTTCAGCGTGACGTCTTTCTGCTTTCGCAGACTCAAGTAGAAAACATAGCGGGAGGTAAACAGAAGTGGTCTGCTGGTGCAGTCATCCTGTCATCCTGCTCTCCTCTCCTGTGGCGGAGGAGCAGTAGCAATATGTATTCAGCCTCTAGCTTGGTTAATGCGACCAGTAAAAACCCAAACATAAAGGTAATCACCCGCAGAAGGTCCATATTGGGGATAACGTGAGTCAGATCGAGCACATGATGGGACGGGAAAGACGTGCAGAAAGGACGGAGTTTGTTTACTTTTTTTTCTTCCCCCGGAAAGACAACTCGCTGTGCGCATGCTCAACTCATTTAACCTGATTGAGTGCTTGGTGCATGTGTACTCATGGCATGATCAGATCATTTCAGTTAGTGTCCATGTAAACAGGGATTTGGGAATTCAGATCGACCAAGATTTTAATCAGATTGGGGAAATTTGGCGCATGTAAACGTAGCTAGTGACACGACTACCTACGTAGTGGTAGCCCCTGATTGGCCCGGCTGTGTGTGGTGTTCACGTGGTGTGATAGAAGCGCTCCCGCAAAAGGCTTTAAAAAAAACTCCCTGCAACCATACAAATATTTTATTTTAAAATACAATTGACTTTGGACAATGGCGACTTCCTCCACAAGAACCAAAAATCAAACCAACCAAAATGAACCACAGACAGAGTGCAAAGTACAAAAACACACGTATATCCGCCATTGTTGTTGTTGTTTCACGTGCTGTGATGTCGCGGACAAAAACTTTTGCTCGCCACTTTTCATAGCCAGATGGGCACGCCCATATCCCCACTTACGTCCGCTTTATGTTTCCACCGCCTCAAGCGAGTTGATCCGTGCTATACTGTACCGCTCCCCAGCGCGCCGTGCTGATTTGTCAGTGGAAAAGGGGCATATGTTAGCATGATCGGGGTGTTTTACAGGAACCATAAATCTGCTCAGGCTGCTTCATTTTAAAATTCATGTCTGTAGGAGGAAATTTCTCTTGACTTTGTAATTAAATGTCCGTTTTTTTTTCTTAATAATTAAAACCCTTTTTCAGTTTATTAGTTATTTATTATGATCACATGCTCTCCATGTTCTCCACCTGTGAAATTACATTCCATGTCCTTAAATCCAGTTTCAGTAACTGGGGATTGGACCACCGAGGTGTCTGTCTCAGACTGTTACCCTATCAACATTCACTTCCGTGAACCACCGCCGCCCTGCCTTGATGAATGTCCTGAGGACATCAGGGACTATGACATCATGACACTTGATCCCATGTAGTTAAAGCTGTTCTGGGTTTATCGGACCAGACTGCAAGTTTTTAGTGACCTGGCCTTTTCCCATGAGGTCCAGCTGTGCACAGCTGGAACAAGCAACATGAATAAACTTTCTGTAGCTCCATCACCTGCAGGAAGCACTGTACAGAATTAGTGGACGGGGCTTTTTATTATAAATAATTCATAAAATGAGGAATCCAGCTTCGCTGTGCCTTCAAGATGCACACTGCAAGCTGATGACATTATGAGACTTTAGAATACAGTATAAAAGCTAATGAGTGTTCCTGACACCCAGGGAGACAGAAGCTTTACAGCAATATTATTTTTCCCATTAGGGAGCTGTATACATAGTCAGAGTGTTCAAGCTTTCAGGAGACCAGCAGGAGCTCCTATAAGCTGATTGACTGACTGATCAATTACAGTTCTGTGTTTGAAATGACTAATATAAGAAAACTGATTGACAGCTCATGATTAAAAATACACCCTAACACTGATGGAGGCTGGAATCAGATCCTGCAGGTATTCCCTATAGAGCTTTCAACTTCAAACCCTCTCTGAACATTTTATGTTGTTTGGATTCTGCATTTCATTTTCTGGATGGACAAAAAACAGTTTTAAAAGGAGGGAAAACAAAACAGGAAGCTTCTATTTATGAGATGATGTTCTCCCGTTCATCATGTCCTTCTGCTGCTCATGTTTTGAAATAGATCTCTTGTTTTTAGTCTCTCTTGGGAGTTATTTGTTTTTGGATCTTGAACAATCCTCTCCTCCAAAAACCTCCACTATGTGAGGAAACTGTCTCATACTTAGCTATTTGTTTACTCTGTTCAGTTTATTATAATCTCTTGTGACAACTAAAATACTTAGACAGATATCAGCTGTGGAAATGGGGAGGAGGGCTGCTTGTAAAAAGTCGTTGACTTTCTTCTCTGTTTTCTTTTGACTTGTTCCCTCAGATCACACGGATTGGTCTGATTGTTCACAAAACCAAGATGCAGGATTTCCAGGTTTTGGCGGGCTCAGCAGGGTTTCTAATGGCTGCCTATTGTGTTGGTAAGAGAACTTAATACAGGTTTGTTGTTCCTCACAGGGAGCCGTCAACATTATGTTGTTTTAATCCAGAACAAGAACTGCAGCTTGGTTTCACATTTCATGTGAGTTTCTCCTAAAGATTTTTTCAAATAAATTATGTTTTTATGAGCAAATCATCAAGGTGACATCGCTGCCAGAGGTCATAAAAGAGCTTCGCATCACTAACATCCAGAAATTAGGATTAGAAAATTAGAATATTATTAATTTATTTTATATGGAAAAGCAAATTTAAAAATTGCTTAGTGCAAATTTTGCTTTAGTCAAGACAGTAAGTGTCTGATCCTTGAGGGCCACGAACCTGCCTGTTTTAGATGTTTCTCTGCTACAGCACAGCTGATTCAATCAATGAGAGATCAAAAGATTTCTGCAGAACCTGAGAATAAGCTAAACCTGCAAAAAAACATCGGAACCATGAAGCACAGCGGCTCTGAAGGATCGGGATCTGGATCTGGATCTGACATCACCAGAAATGTTAAAAGGTTTTTATTTAATTTTATCAGTCATAACACATAAGAACTGCACAATGTGTGTGTATATAACACACATGATAGGTTCAAAACAGGAAACCGTATTTCTTGTTTTAACAGACTGGGAGATATTAAAATAATGTGGGACACCAAAATGTCCCTCAGACCAAACAAAAACACTTCATCTCTTCATCTGTTGGTACTTACATACTTTAATCTGAGTATCTGAGTTATTTCACCACAACTACACACTATTATCTGTATTCTAGGACTTAATCTACAGTCTTTATTTTGTTGTGTGATTTTTCTGCTGAGACAGCTGAATTTCCCCTCTGGGGGACAATAAAGATCTATTCTATTCTATTCTATTCTATTCTATTCTATTCTATTCTATTCTATTCTATTCTATTCTATTCTATTCCCTCATGGAATCTGATTGACTGCAGATAATTTTGTTTTTTTTTAATACATTTCGAAAATGTCACAAAGTCTGTTTCTTATATAGAAACTTTTAAACACTCAAAAGAAATAAAATTCGAACACTTTTTGGAATTGAAAATACTTTTCCACATGGATATTTGATGAGTTACAGTAACATAAAGAATTCACTATATACTGCTTTCTGAATTCATAACAAAACATCAACACAGCTTTACACAAGTCTCTGTTAAATGATCATGGAACCACAGGTCTGGTTCACACATAGAGCAGTGAGACACGGTGTGGAGACGTCTTCTGGTTTTAACAGCTAGCAGAAGAATCAGGATTTCTATCAATTGTTTATTCTAAACTAAAGAAAGGAACAGAAATAAACAAAACACCATAAAATATGTGCTGATTCCTGAAGTCTCATTCAGCCTGTGTGTCTCTGTTTGTGTGTTTCTGTTTGTGTGTCTCTGTTTGTGTGTCTCTGTGTGTGTGTTTCTGTTTGTGTGTCTCTGTGTGTGTGTTTCTGTTTGTGTGTTTCTGTTTGTGTGTCTCTGTTTGTGTGTCTCTGTGTGTGTGTTTCTGTTTGTGTGTTTCTGTGTGTGTGTTTCTGTTTGTGTGTCTCTGTTTGTGTGTCTCTGTGTGTGTGTTTCTGTTTGTGTGTTTCTGTTTGTGTGTCTCTGTTTGTGTGTCTCTGTGTGTGTGTTTCTGTTTGTGTGTTTCTGTTTGTGTGTCTCTGTGTGTCTCTGCTCGTGTGTCTCTGTGTGTGTCTGTTTGTGTGTTTTTGCTTGTGTGTCTCTTTGTGTCTCTGCTCGTGTGTCTCTGTGTGTGTCTGTTTGTGTGTCTCTGCTTGTGTGTGTGTTTGTGTATCTAGGTGCTGTAGGTGGAGTGTGTGCACTAGCTAATGTTCTGGGCCAAGAGCTGTGTGATTTAGAGCGGCTGTGTCTGTCTGGGCGTTGGGAGGAAGCCAGACTCCTACAGCAGCGTCTTATTGAGCCCAATGCTGCGGTGAGTACCATCTGCTACAACTGTAATCCATATCATCCTGAAAAGTGACCCAAATGCCTACAGACAGCACCAGACAGCATCAGACAGCATCAGATAGTACCAGACAGCACCAGACAGTACCAGACGCACCAGACAACACCAGACAGCACCAGGCAGCACCAGACAGTACATGACAGCACCAGGCAGCACCAGACATCACCAGACAGCACCAGACAGTACAGGACAGCACCAGACAGTACATGACAGCACCAGACAGTACCAGACAGTACCAGACAGTACCAGACAGCACCAGACAGTACCAGACGGCACCAGACAGTACCAGACAGTACCAGACAGTACCAGACAGCACCAGACAGTACCAGACACCACCAGACAGCACCAGACACCACCAGACAGCACCAGACAGCACCAGACAGCACCAGACCGCACCAGACAGCACCAGACGGCACCAGACAGTACCAAACACCACCAGACGGTACCAGACGGCACCAGGCGGCACCAGACAGTACCAGACAGCACCAGACAGTACCAGACAGTACCAGACAGTACCAGACAGGCACCAGGCGGCACCACACAGTACCAGACGGCACCAGACAGCACCAGACACCACCAGACAGTACCAGACACCACCAGACAGCACCAGACACCACCAGACAGTACCATACAACACCAGACAGCACCAGACAGTACCAGACACCACCAGACGGCACCAGGCGGCACCAGACGGCACCAGACGGCACCAGACAGCACCAGACAGTACCAGACACCACCAGACAGTACCAGACACCACCAGACGGCACCAGACACCACCAGACGGCACCAGACAGCACCAGACACCACCAGACAGTACCATACAACACCAGACAGCACCAGACAGTACCAGACACCACCAGACGGCACCAGGCGGCACCAGACGGTACCAGACGGCACCAGGCGGCACCAGACAGTACCAGACAGCACCAGACAGTACCAGACAGTACCAGACAGTACCAGACAGTACCAGACAGTACCAGACAGCACCAGACAGCACCAGACACCACCAGACAGCACCAGACAGCACCAGACAGCACCAGACAGTACCATACAACACCAGACAGCACCAGACAGTACCAGACAGTACCAGACAGTACCAGACAGTACCAGACAGTACCAGACGGCACCAGAAGGCACCAGGCGGCACCACACAGTACCAGACGGCACCAGACAGCACCAGACACCACCAGACAGTACCATACAGCACCAGACAGCACCAGACAGTACCAGACACCACCAGACGGCACCAGGCGGCACCAGACGGTACCAGACGGCACCAGGCAGCACCAGACAGTACCAGACGGCACCAGAAGGCACCAGGCAGCACCACACAGTACCAGACGGCACCAGACAGCACCAGACAGCACCAGACACCACCAGACAGCACCAGACGGCACCAGACAACACCAGACAGCACCAGACAGCACCAGACAGTACCAGACGGCACAAGGCGGCACCAGACGGCATCAGACAGCACCAGACAGCACCAAACACCACCAGACGGTACCAGACGGCACCAGACAGCACCAGACAGTACCAGACGGCACCAGAAGGCACCAGGCGGCACCACACAGTACCAGACGGCACCAGACAGCACCAGACACCACCAGACACCACCAGACACCACCAGACACCACCAGACAGTACCAGACAGTACCAGACAGTACCAGACAGCACCAGACAGTACCAGACGGCACCAGACAGTACCAGACAGTACCAGACAGTACCAGACGGCACCAGACAGCACCAGACACCACCAGACAGTACCAGACACCACCAGACAGTACCAGACACCACCAGACGGCACCAGACACCACCAGACGGCACCAGACAGCACCAGACACCACCAGACAGCACCAGACAGTACCATACAACACCAGACAGCACCAGACAGTACCAGACAGTACCAGACAGTACCAGACAGTACCAGACAGTACCAGACGGCACCAGAAGGCACCAGGCGGCACCACACAGTACCAGACGGCACCAGACAGCACCAGACACCACCAGACGGCACCAGACACCACCAGACGGCACCAGACAGCACCAGACACCACCAGACAGCACCATACAACACCAGACAGCACCAGACAGTACCAGACACCACCAGACGGCACCAGGCGGCACCAGACAGTACCAGACGGCACCAGACAGTACCAGACAGTACCAGACAGTACCAGACGGCACCAGACAGTACCAAACACCACCAGACGGTACCAGACGGCACCAGGCGGCACCAGACAGTACCAGACAGCACCAGACAGTACCAGACAGTACCAGACAGTACCAGACAGTACCAGACAGTACCAGACGGCACCAGAAGGCACCAGGCGGCACCACACAGTACCAGACGGCACCAGACAGCACCAGACACCACCAGACAGCACCAGACAGTACCATACAACACCAGACAGCACCAGACACCACCAGACGGCACCAGGCGGCACCAGACGGTACCAGACGGCACCAGGCAGCACCAGACAGTACCAGACCGCACCAGACAGCACCAGACGGCACAAGGCGGCACCAGACGGCATCAGACAGCACCAGACAGCACCAAACACCACCAGACGGTACCAGACGGTACCAGGCGGCACCAGACAGCACCAGACAGCACCAGACAGTACCAGACAGTACCAGACAGTACCAGACAGCACCAGACAGTACCAGACAGTACCAGACAGTACCAGACAGTACCAGACAGTACCAGACGGCACCAGAAGGCACCAGGCGGCACCACACAGTACCAGACGGCACCAGACAGCACCAGACACCACCAGACAGTACCAGACACCACCAGACAGTACCAGACACCACCAGACGGCACCAGACACCACCAGACGGCACCAGACAGCACCAGACACCACCAGACACCACCAGACAGTACCATACAACACCAGACAGCACCAGACAGCACCAGACAGCACCAGACGGCACAAGGCGGCACCAGACGGCATCAGACAGCACCAGACAGCACCAGACACCACCAGACAGTACATGACAGCACCAGACAGTACCAGACATCACCAGACAGCACCAGACAGTACAGGACAGCACCAGACAGTACATGACAGCACCAGACAGTACCAGACAGTACCAGACAGTACCAGACAGCACCAGACAGTACCAGACGGCACCAGACAGTACCAGACGCACCAGACAACACCAGACAGCACCAGGCAGCACCAGACAGTACATGACAGCACCAGGCAGCACCAGACGGCACCAGACAGCACCAGACACCACCAGACAGTACCATACAACACCAGACAGCACCAGACACCACCAGACGGCACCAGGCGGCACCAGACGGCACCAGACGGCACCAGACAGCACCAGACAGTACCAGACGGCACCAGAAGGCACCAGGCGGCACCACACAGTACCAGACGGCACCAGACAGCACCAGACACCACCAGACAGTACCAGACACCACCAGACGGCACCAGGCGGCACCAGACGGTACCAGACGGCACCAGGCAGCACCAGACAGTACCAGACGGCACCAGAAAGCACCAGGCGGCACCAGACAGCACCAGACGGCACCAGACGGCACCAGACGGCATCAGACAGCACCAGACAGCACCAAACACCACCAGACGGTACCAGACAGTACCAGACAGTACCAGACAGTACCAGACAGTACCAGACAGTACCAGACGGCACCAGACAGTACCAAACACCACCAGACGGTACCAGACGGCACCAGGCGGCACCAGACAGTACCAGACAGCACCAGACAGTACCAGACAGTACCAGACAGTACCAGACACCACCAGACGGCACCAGACACCACCAGACAGCACCAGACAGCACCAGACACCACCAGACAGTACCATACAACACCAGACAGCACCAGACAGCACCAGACACCACCAGACCGCACCAGACAGCACCAGACAGCACCAGACGGCACCAGGCAGCACCAGACGGTACCAGACAGCACCAGACAGCACCAGACATTACCAGACATTACCAGACAGTACCATACAACACCAGACAGCACCAGACAGCACCAGACAGTACCAGACGGCACAAGGCGGCACAAGGCGGCACCAGACAGCACCAGACAGCACCAGACGGCACCAGTCGGCACCAGACGGCATCAGACAGCACCAGACAGCACCAAACACCACCAGACGGTACCAGACGGTACCAGGCGGCACCAGACAGCACCAGACAGTACCAGACAGTACCAGACAGTACCAGACAGTACCAGACAGCACCAGACAGTACCAGACACCACCAGACGGCACCAGACGGCACCAGGCGGCACCAGACGGTACCAGACGGCACCAGGCAGCACCAGACAGTACCAGATGGCACCAGACAGTACCAAACACCACCAGACGGTACCAGACGGCACCAGGCGGCACCAGACAGTACCAGACAGCACCAGACAGTACCAGACACCACCAGACGGCACCAGACGGCACCAGGCGGCACCAGACGGTACCAGACGGCACCAGGCAGCACCAGACAGTACCAGACGGCACCAGAAGGCACCAGGCGGCACCACACAGTACCAGACAGCACCAGACACCACCAGACACCACCAGACAGTACCATACAACACCAGACAGCACCAGACAGTACCAGACACCACCAGACGGCACCAGACGGCACCAGGCGGCACCAGACGGCACCAGACGGCACCAGGCAGCACCAGACAGTACCAGACGGCACCAGACGGCACCAGACAGCACCAGACAGCACCAGACGGCACCAGGCGGCACCAGACAGCACCAGACATCACCAGACAGCACCAGACAGTACCAGACGGCACCAGACAGTACCAAACACCACCAGACGGTACCAGACGGCACCAGGCGGCACCAGACAGTACCAGACACCACCAGACAGTACCAGACACCACCAGACGGCACCAGACACCACCAGACGGCACCAGACAGCACCAGACACCACCAGACAGTACCAGACACCACCAGACGGCACCAGGCGGCACCAGACGGTACCAGACGGCACCAGGCAGCACCAGACAGTACCAGACGGCACCAGACGGCATCAGACAGCACCAGACAGCACCAAACACCACCAGACGGTACCAGACGGTACCAGGCGGCACCAGACAGCACCAGACATTACCAGACAGTACCATACAACACCAGACAGCACCAGACAGCACCAGACAGTACCAGACGGCACCAGACAGCACCAGACGGCATCAGACAGCACCAGACAGCACCAAACACCACCAGACGGTACCAGACGGTACCAGGCGGCACCAGACAGCACCAGACAGTACCAGACACCACCAGACAGCACCAAACACCACCAGACGGTACCAGACGGTACCAGACAGCACCAGACATTACCAGACATTACCAGACAGTACCATACAACACCAGACAGCACCAGACAGCACTAGACAGCACCAGACGGCACAAGTCGGCACCAGACGGCATCAGACAGCACCAGACAGCACCAAACACCACCAGACAGTACCATACAACACCAGACAGCACCAGACAGTACCAGACACCACCAGACAGTACCAGACACCACCAGACGGCACCAGACACCACCAGACGGCACCAGACAGCACCAGACACCACCAGACAGCACCAGACAGTACCAGACAGCACCAGACAGCACCAAACAACACCAGACAGCACCATACAACACCAGACAGCACCAGACAGTACCATACAACACCAGACAGCACCAGACAGTACCAGACGGCACAAGGCGGCACCAGACAGCACCAGACAGCACCAGACGGCACCAGGCGGCACCAGACGGCATCAGACAGCACCAGACAGCACCAAACACCACCAGACGGTACCAGACGGTACCAGGCGGCACCAGACAGCACCAGACAGTACCAGACAGCACCAGACAGTACCATACAACACCAGACAGCACCAGACAGTACCAGACGGCACAAGGCGGCACCAGACGGCATCAGACAGCACCAGACAGCACCAAACACCACCAGACGGTACCAGGCGGCACCAGACAGCACCAGACATTACCAGACATTACCAGACAGCACCAGACAACACCAGACAGCACCAGACAGCACCAGACACCACCAGACGGCACCAGACGGCACCAGACGGCACCAGACAGCACCAGACAGCACCAAACACCACCAGACGGTACCAGACGGTACCAGGCGGCACCAGACAGCACCAGACAGTACCAGACATTACCAGACAGTACCATACAACACCAGACAGCACCAGACAGCACCAGACAGTACCAGACGGCACAAGGCGGCACCAGACGGCATCAGACAGCACCAGACAGCACCAAACACCACCAGACGGTACCAGACGGTACCAGACGGTACCAGACGGCACCAGACAGCACCAGACAGTACCAGACAGCACCAGACACCACCAGACGGCACCAGACACCACCAGACAGCACCAGACAGTACCAGACAGCACCAGACACCACCAAACACCACCAGACAGTACCATACAACACCAGACAGCACCAGACAGTACCAGACAACACCAGACGGCACCAGACGGCACCAGACAGCACCAGACAGCACCAAACACCACCAGACGGCACCAGACGGTACCAGGCGGCACCAGACACCACCAGACAGTACCAGACACCACCAGACAGTACCAGACACCACCAGACGGCACCAGACGGCACCAGACAGCACCAGACACCACCAGACACCACCAGACAGTACCATACAACACCAGACAGCACCAGACAGTACCAGACACCACCAGACGGCACCAGACAGCACCAGACAGCACCGAACACCACCAGACGGTACCAGACAGTACCAGACAGTACCAGACAGCACCAGACAGAACCAGACAGCACCAGACAGTACCAGACGGCACAAGGCGGCACCAGACGGCATCAGACAGCACCAGACAGCACCAAACACCACCAGACGGCACCAGACGGTACCAGGCGGCACCAGACAGCACCAGACAGTACCAGACAGCACCAGACAGTACCAGACGCACCAGACAACACCAGACAGCACCAGACAGCACCAGACAGTACAGACAGCACCAGACAGCACCAGACAGCACCAGACAACACCAGACAGCACCAGACACCACCAGACGGCACCAGGCGGCACCAGACGGTACCAGACGGCACCAGGCAGCACCAGACAGTACCAGATGGCACCAGACGGCACCAGACAGCACCAGACAGCACCAGACGGCACCAGGCGGCACCAGACGGCATCAGACAGCACCAGACAGCACCGAACACCACCAGACGGTACCAGACGGTACCAGGCGGCACCAGACAGCACCAGACATTACCAGACATTACCAGACAGTACCATACAACACCAGACAGCACCAGACACCACCAGACAGTACCAGACACCACCAGACAGTACCAGACACCACCAGACGGCACCAGACACCACCAGACGGCACCAGACAGCACCAGACACCACCAGACAGTACCAGACGGCACAAGGCGGCACCAGACGGCATCAGACAGCACCAGACAGCACCAAACACCACCAGACGGTACCAGACGGTACCAGGCGGCACCAGACAGCACCAGACATTACCAGACATTACCAGACAGCACCAAACAACACCAGACAGCACCAGACAGTACCAGACGGCACAAGGCGGCACCAGACAGCACCAGACAGCACCAGACGGCACCAGGCGGCACCAGACGGCATCAGACAGCACCAGACAGCACCAAACACCACCAGACGGTACCAGGCGGCACCAGACAGCACCAGACATTACCAGACAGTACCATACAACACCAGACAGCACCAGACACCACCAGACAGTACCAGACACCACCAGACAGTACCAGACAACACCAGACAGCACCAGACACCACCAGACGGCACCAGACAGCACCAGACAGCACCAGAAAGCACCAGACAGCACCAGACAGCACCAGACAGTACCAGACAGTACCAGACGGCACCAGAAGGCACCAGGCGGCACCACACAGTACCAGACGGCACCAGACAGCACCAGACACCACCAGACAGTACCAAACACCACCAGACGGTACCAGGCGGCACCAGACAGCACCAGACATTACCAGACATTACCAGACAGTACCATACAACACCAGACAGCACCAGACAGCACCAGACAGTACCAGACGGCACAAGACGGCACCAGACAGCACCAGACACCACCAGACAGCACCAAACACCACCAGACGGTACCAGACGGTACCAGGCGGCACCAGACAGCACCAGACATTACCAGACATTACCAGACAGTACCATACAACACCAGACAGCACCAGACACCACCAGACAGTACCAGACACCACCAGACAGTACCAGACACCACCAGACGGCACCAGACACCACCAGACAGCACCAGACAGCACCAGACGGCACAAGGCGGCACCAGACGGCATCAGACAGCACCAGACAGCACCAAACACCACCAGACGGTACCAGACGGTACCAGGCGGCACCAGACAGCACCAGACAGTACCAGACATTACCAGACAGTACCATACAACACCAGACAGCACCAGACAGTACCAGACACCACCAGAAGGCACCAGACGGCACCAGGCGGCACCAGACGGCACCAGACGGCACCAGACGGCACCAGACAGCACCAGACAGCACCAGACGGCACCAGACAGCACCAGACAGCACCAGACAGCACCAGACAGCACCAGACACCACCAGACGGCACAAGGCGGCACCAGACGGCATCAGACAGCACCAGACAGCACCAAACACCACCAGACGGTACCAGGCGGCACCAGACAGCACCAGACATTACCAGACATTACCAGACAGTACCATACAACACCAGACAGCACCAGACAGTACCAGACAGTACCAGACGGCACCAGACAACACCAGACGGCACCAGACGGCACCAGGCGGCACCAGACGGCACCAGACAGCACCAAACACCACCAGACGGTACCAGGCGGCACCAGACAGCACCAGACATTACCAGACAGTACCATACAACACCAGACAGCACCAGACAGCACCAGACAGTACCAGACGGCACCAGACGGCACCAGACAGCACCCGACAGCACCAGACAGCACCAGACGGCACCAGACGGCACCAGGCAGCACCAGACAGTACCAGACGGCACCAGAAGGCACCAGGCGGCACCACACAGTACCAGACGGCACCAGACAGCACCAGACGGCACCAGGCAGCACCAGACAGTACCAGACGGCACCAGACGGCACCAGACAGCACCAGACAGCACCAGACGGCACCAGGCGGCACCACACAGCACCAGACAGCACCAGACAGCACCAGACAGCACCAGACAGTACCAGACGGCACCAGGCGGCACCAGACGGCATCAGACAGCACCAGACAGCACCAAACACCACCAGACGGTACCAGACGGTACCAGGCGGCACCAGACAGCACCAGACAGTACCAGACAGCACCAGACAGCACCAAACACCACCAGACAGTACCATACAACACCAGACAGCACCAGACAGTACCAGACACCACCAGACGGCACCAGACGGCACCAGGCGGCACCAGACGGTACCAGACGGCACCAGGCAGCACCAGACAGTACCAGATGGCACCAGACGGCACCAGACAGCACCAGACAGTACCAGACGGCACAAGGCGGCACCAGACGGCATCAGACAGCACCAGACAGCACCAAACACCACCAGACGGTACCAGACGGTACCAGGCGGCACCAGACGGCACCAGACGGCACCAGGCAGCACCAGACGGCACCAGACGGCACCAGGCAGCACCAGACGGCACCAGACAGCACCAAACACCACCAGACGGTACCAGGCGGCACCAGACAGCACCAGACATTACCAGACAGTACCATACAACACCAGACAGCACCAGACAGCACCAGACAGTACCAGACGGCACAAGGCGGCACCAGACAGCACCAGACAGCACCAGACGGCACCAGACGGAACCAGACGGCATCAGACAGCACCAGACAGCACCAAACACCACCAGAAGGCACCAGGCGGCACCACACAGTACCAGACGGCACCAGACAGCACCAGACAGCACCAGACAGCACCAAACACCACCAGACGGTACCAGACGGTACCAGACGGCACCAGACAGCACCAGACAGGACCAGACATTACCAGACAGTACCATACAACACCAGACAGCACCAGACAGCACCAGACAGTACCAGACGGCACAAGGCGGCACCAGACGGCATCAGACAGCACCAGACAGCACCAAACACCACCAGAAGGCACCAGGCGGCACCACACAGTACCAGACGGCACCAGACACCACCAGACAGCACCAGACACCACCAGACACCACCAGACACCACCAGACATTACCAGACATTACCAGACAGTACCATACAACACCAGACAGCACCAGACAGCACCAGACAGTACCAGACGGCACAAGGCGGCACCAGACGGCACCAGACAGCACCAGACAGCACCAAACACCACCAGACAGCACCAGACAGCACCAGACCGCACCAGACAGCACCAGACAGCACCACACACCACCAGAAGGCACCAGGCGGCACCACACAGTACCAGACGGCACCAGACATCACCAGACAGTACCAGACACCACCAGACAGTACCAGACACCACCAGACGGCACCAGACACCACCAGACGGCACCAGACAACACCAGACACCACCAGACACCACCAGACAGCACCATACAACACCAGACAGCACCAGACAGCACCAGACAGCACCAGACAGCACAAGGCGGCACCAGACGGCACCAGACAGCACCAGACAGCACCAAACACCACCAGACGGCACCAGACGGTACCAGACGGCACCAGACAGCACCAGACAGAACCAGACACCACCAGACGGCACCAGACGGCACCAGGCGGCACCAGACGGTACCAGACGGCACCAGGCAGCACCAGACAGTACCAGACAGCACCAGACAGTACCAGACAGTACCAGACAGTACCAGACAGCACCAGACAGTACCAGACGGCACCAGAAGGCACCAGACAGCACCAGACAGCACCAGACGGCACCAGGCGGCACCAGACGGCATCAGACAGCACCAGACAGCACCAAACACCACCAGACGGCACCAGACGGCACCAGACAGCACCAGACACCACCAGACACCACCAGACAGTACCATACAACACCAGACAGCACCAGACAGTACCAGACACCACCAGACGGCATCAGACGGCACCAGGCGGCACCAGACGGTACCAGACGGCACCAGGCAGCACCAGACAGTACCAGATGGCACCAGACGGGCGGCACCAGACAGCACCAGACGGCACCAGACGGCACCAGGCGGCACCAGACAGCACCAGACAGCACCAAACACCACCAGACGGTACCAGGCGGCACCAGACAGCACCAGACATTACCAGACAGTACCAGACAACACCAGACAGCACCAGACAGCACCAGACAGTACCAGACGGCACAAGGCGGCACCAGACGGCATCAGACAGCACCAGACAGCACCAAACACCACCAGACGGCACCAGACGGCACCAGACGGCACCAGACAGCACCAGACAGTACCAGACAGTACCATACAACACCAGACAGCACCAGACAGCACCAGACAGTACCAGACGGTACCAGACGGCACCAGACGGCACCAGACAGCACCAGACAGCACCAAACACCACCAGACGGTACCAGACGGCACCAGGCGGCACCAGACAGCACCAGACAGCACCAGACAGCACCAGACAGTACCATACAACACCAGACAGCACCAGACAGCACCAGACAGTACCAGACAGCACCAGACGGCACCAAACAGCACCAGACAGCACCAGACACTACCAGACGGCACAAGGCGGCACCAGACAGCACCAGACAGCACCAGACGGCACAAGGCGGCACCAGACGGCATCAGACAGCACCAGACAGCACCAAACACCACCAGACGGTACCAGACGGCACCAGGCGGCACCAGACGGTACCAGACGGCACCAGGCAGCACCAGACAGTACCAGATGGCACCAGACGGGCGGCACCAGACAGCACCAGACGGCACCAGACATCACCAGACAGTACCAGACACCACCAGACAGTACCAGACACCACCAGACGGCACCAGACACCACCAGACAGCACCAGACAGCACCAGACACCACCAGCCACCACCAGACAGCACCAGACACCACCAGACACCACCAGACAGCACCAGACACAACCAGACAGTACCATACAACACCAGACAGCACCAGACACCACCAGACCGCACCAGACAGCACCAGACACCACCAGACAGTACCATACAACACCAGACAGCACCAGACAGTACCAGACACCACCAGACGGCACCAGACGGCACCAGGCGGCACCAGACGGTACCAGACGGCACCAGGCAGCACCAGACAGTACCAGATGGCACCAGACGGGCGGCACCAGACAGCACCAGACGGCACCAGACGGCACCAGACGGCACCAGGCGGCACCAGACGGCACCAGACAGCACCAAACACCACCAGACGGTACCAGGCGGCACCAGACAGCACCAGACATTACCAGACAGTACCATACAACACCAGACAGCACCAGACAGCACCAGACAGTACCAGACGGCACAAGGCGGCACCAGACGGCACCAGACAGCACCAAACACCACCAGACGGTACCAGGCGGCACCAGACAGCACCAGACAGCACCAGACAGTACCAGACGGCACAAGGCGGCACCAGACGGCATCAGACAGCACCAGACAGCACCAAACACCACCAGACGGTACCAGACGGTACCAGGCGGCACCAGACAGCACCAGACACCACCAGACACCACCAGACATTACCAGACAGTACCAGACAGTACCATACAACACCAGACAGCACCAGACAGCACCAGACAGCACCAGACGGCACAAGACGGCACCAGACAGCACCAGACAGCACCAGACGGCACCAGGCGGCACCAGACGGCATCAGACAGCACCAGACAGCACCAAACACCACCAGACGGTACCAGGCGGCACCAGACAGCACCAGACATTACCAGACAGTACCATACAACACCAGACAGCACCAGACAGCACCAGACAGTACCAGACGGCACAAGGCGGCACCAGACAGCACCAGACAGCACCAGACGGCACAAGGCGGCACCAGACGGCACCAGACAGCACCAGACAGCACCAAACACCACCAGACGGTACCAGACGGTACCAGGCGGCACCAGACAGCACCAGACAGTACCATACAACACCAGACAGCACCAGACAGTACCAGACGGCACAAGGCGGCACCAGACAGCACCAGACAGCACCAGACGGCACCAGGCGGCACCAGACGGCACCAGACAGCACCAAACACCACCAGACGGTACCAGGCGGCACCAGACAGCACCAGACATTACCAGACATTACCAGACAGTACCATACAACACCAGACAGCACCAGACAGCACCAGACAGTACCAGACGGCACAAGGCGGCACCAGACGGCATCAGACAGCACCAGACAGCACCAAACACCACCAGACGGTACCAGACGGTACCAGGCGGCACCAGACGGTACCAGACGGCACCAGGCAGCACCAGACAGTACCAGATGGCACCAGACGGGCGGCACCAGACAGCACCAGACGGCACCAGACGGCACCAGACGGCATCAGACAGCACCAGACAGCACCAAACACCACCAGACAGTACCATACAGCACCAGACAGCACCAGACAGTACCAGACACCACCAGACGGCACCAGAAGGCACCAGGCGGCACCACACAGTACCAGACGGCACCAGACATCACCAGACAGTACCAGACACCACCAGACAGTACCAGACACCACCAGACGGCACCAGACAGCACCAGACACCACCAGACAGCACCAGACAGCACCAGACAGCACCAGACAGCACCAGACACCACCAGACGGCACCAGACAGCACCAGACACCACCAGACACCACCAGACATTACCAGACAGCACCAGACAGTACCATACAACACCAGACAGCACCAGACAGTACCAGACGGCACAAGGCGGCACCAGACAGCACCAGACAGCACCAGACGGCACCAGGCGGCACCAGACGGCACCAGACAGCACCAAACACCACCAGACGGTACCAGGCGGCACCAGACAGCACCAGACACTACCAGACAGTACCATACAACACCAGACAGCACCAGACACCACCAGACGGCACCAGGCGGCACCAGACGGTACCAGACGGCACCAGGCAGCACCAGACAGTACCAGACGGCACAAGGCGGCACCAGACGGCATCAGACAGCACCAGACAGCACCAAACACCACCAGAAGGCACCAGGCGGCACCACACAGTACCAGACGGCACCAGACATCACCAGACAGTACCAGACACCACCAGACAGCACCAGACATTACCAGACATTACCAGACATTACCAGACAGTACCATACAACACCAGACAGCACCAGACAGCACCAGACAGCACCAGACGGCACAAGACGGCACCAGACGGCACCAGACAGCACCAGACAGCACCAAACACCACCAGACGGTACCAGACGGCACCAGGCGGCACCAGACAGCACCAGACAGTACCAGACAGCACCAGACAGCACCAAACAGCACCAGACGGTACCAGACGGCACCAGACAGCACCAGACAGTACCAGACACCACCAGACCGCACCAGACAGCACCAGACACCACCAGACAGCACCATACAACACCAGACAGCACCAGACAGCACCAGACACCACCAGACGGCACCAGACAGCACCAGACACCACCAGACACCACCAGACAGTACCATACAACACCAGACAGCACCAGACAGTACCAGACACCACCAGACAGCACCAGACACCACCAGACGGCACCAGGCGGCACCAGACGGTACCAGGCGGCACCAGACAGCACCAGACATTACCAGACATTACCAGACAGTACCATACAACACCAGACAGCACCAGACAGCACCAGACAGTACCAGACGGCACAAGGCGGCACCAGACGGCATCAGACAGCACCAGACAGCACCAAACACCACCAGACGGTACCAGACGGTACCAGGCGGCACCAGACAGCACCAGACAGTACCAGACACCACCAGACGGCACCAGACGGCACCAGGCGGCACCAGACGGTACCAGACGGCACCAGGCAGCACCAGACAGTACCATACAACACCAGACAGCACCAGACACCACCAGACGGCACCAGGCGGCACCAGACGGTACCAGACGGCACCAGGCGGCACCAGACGGCACCAGACAGCACCAAACACCACCAGACGGTACCAGGCGGCACCAGACAGCACCAGACAGCACCAGACATTACCAGACAGTACCATACAACACCAGACAGCACCAGACACCACCAGACGGCACCAGGCGGCACCAGACAGTACCAGACGGCACCAGGCGGCACCACACAGTACCAGACGGCACCAGACATCACCAGACAGTACCAGACACCACCAGACAGTACCAGACACCACCAGACGGCACCAGACACCACCAGACGGCACCAGACAGCACCAGACACCACCAGACACCACCAGACAGCACCAGACAGCACCAGACAGGACCAGACATTACCAGACAGTACCATACAACACCAGACAGCACCAGACAGCACCAGACAGTACCAGACACCACCAGACAGTACCAGACACCACCAGACGGCACCAGACACCACCAGACGGCACCAGACAGCACCAGACACCACCAGACACCACCAGACATTACCAGACATTACCAGACAGTACCATACAACACCAGACAGCACCAGACAGCACCAGACAGCACCAGACATTACCAGACATTACCAGACATTACCAGACAGTACCATACAACACCAGACAGCACCAGACAGCACCAGACAGTACCAGACGGCACAAGGCGGAACCAGACGGCATCAGACAGCACCAGACAGCACCAAACACCACCAGAAGGCACCAGGCGGCACCACACAGTACCAGACGGCACCAGACAGCACCAGACACCACCAGACGGCACCAGACAGCACCAGACACCACCAGACACCACCAGACATTACCAGACATTACCAGACAGTACCATACAACACCAGACAGCACCAGACACCACCAGACAGTACCATACAACACCAGACAGCACCAGACAGTACCATACAACACCAGACAGCACCAGACACCACCAGACGGCACCAGACGGCACCAGACAGCACCAAACACCACCAGACGGTACCAGACGGTACCAGGCGGCACCAGACGGCACCAGACGGCACCAGACACCACCAGACATTACCAGACATTACCAGACATTACCAGACAGTACCATACAACACCAGACAGCACCAGACAGCACCAGACAGCACCAGACGGCACAAGTCGGCACCAGACGGCACAAGACGGCACCAGGCGGCATCAGACAGCACCAGACAGCACCAAACACCACCAGACGGTACCAGACGGTACCAGGCGGCACCAGACAGCACCAGACAGCACCAGACAGTACCAGACGGCACAAGGCGGAACCAGACGGCATCAGACAGCACCAGACAGCACCAAACACCACCAGAAGGCACCAGGCGGCACCACACAGTACCAGACGGCACCAGACATCACCAGACAGTACCAGACACCACCAGACAGTACCAGACACCACCAGACGGCACCAGACACCACCAGACGGCACCAGACAGCACCAGACACCACCAGACACCACCAGACAGTACCATACAACACCAGACAGCACCAGACAGCACCAGACAGTACCAGACGGCACAAGGCGGAACCAGACGGCATCAGACAGCACCAGACAGCACCAAACACCACCAGACGGGACCAGACGGTACCAGGCGGCACCAGACAGCACCAGACATTACCAGACATTACCAGACATTACCAGACAGTACCATACAACACCAGACAGCACCAGACAGCACCAGACACCACCAGACGGCACCAGACGGCACCAGGCGGCACCAGACGGCACCAGACGGCACCAGACACCACCAGACGGCACCAGACGGCACAAGACGGCACCAGACGGCACCAGACAGCACCAGACAGCACCAAACACCACCAGACGGTACCAGACGGTACCAGGCGGCACCAGACAGCACCAGACAGTACCAGACATTACCAGACAGTACCAGACAGTACCAGACAACACCAGACAGCACCAGACAGCACCAGACAGAACCAGACGGCACCAGACAGCACCAAACACCACCAGAGGGTACCAGACGGTACCAGACGGCACCAGACAGCACCAGACGGCACCAGACAGCACCAGACGGCACCAGGCGGCACCAGACGGCACCAGACAGCACCAAACACCACCAGACGGTACCAGACGGTACCAGGCGGCACCAGACAGCACCAGACACCACCAGACAGTACCATACAACACCAGACAGCACCAGACAGTACCAGACACCACCAGACGGCACCAGACGGCACCAGGCGGCACCAGACGGTACCAGACGGCACCAGGCAGCACCAGACAGTACCAGATGGCACCAGACGGGCGGCACCAGACAGCACCAGACACCACCAGACACCACCAGACAGTACCATACAACACCAGACAGCACCAGACAGCACCAGACACCACCAGACAGCACCAAACACCACCAGACGGTACCAGACGGTACCAGGCGGCACCAGACAGCACCAGACATTACCAGACATTACCAGACAGTACCAGACAGTACCAGACAGCACCAGACAGCACCAAACACCACCAGACAGTACCATACAACACCAGACAGCACCAGACAGTACCATACAACACCAGACAGCACCAGACGGCACCAGACGGCACAAGACGGCACCAGGCGGCACCAGACGGCACCAGACAGCACCAAACACCACCAGACGGTACCAGACGGTACCAGGCGGCACCAGACAGCACCAGACAGTACCAGACAGCACCAGACAGCACCAAACACCACCAGACGGCACCAGACAGCACCAGACAGCACCAGACACCACCAGACAGCACCAAACACCACCAGAGGGTACCAGACGGTACCAGACGGCACCAGACACCACCAGACGGCACCAGACAGCACCAGACACCACCAGACACCACCAGACAGTACCATACAACACCAGACAGCACCAGACAGCACCAGACAGTACCAGACGGCACAAGGCGGCACCAGACGGCATCAGACAGCACCAGACAGCACCAAACACCACCAGACGGTACCAGACGGTACCAGGCGGCACCAGACAGCACCAGACATTACCAGACATTACCAGACATTACCAGACAGTACCATACAACACCAGACAGCACCAGACAGCACCAGACAGTACCAGACGGCACAAGGCGGCACCAGACGGCATCAGACAGCACCAGACAGCACCAAACACCACCAGACAGTACCAGACACCACCAGACGGCACCAGACACCACCAGACGGCACCAGACAGCACCAGACGGCACCAGAAGGCACCAGGCGGCACCACACAGTACCAGACGGCACCAGACACCACCAGACAGCACCAGACAGTACCAGACACCACCAGACGGCACCAGACGGCACCAGGCGGCACCAGACGGTACCAGACGGCACCAGACACCACCAGACGGCACCAGACAGCACCAGACACCACCAGACACCACCAGACAGTACCATACAACACCAGACAGCACCAGACAGCACCAGACAGTACCAGACGGCACAAGGCGGCACCAGACAGCACCAGACAGCACCAGACAGCACCAAACACCACCAGACGGCACCAGACGGCACCAGACAGCACCAGACACCACCAGACACCACCAGACAGTACCATACAACACCAGACAGCACCAGACAGTACCAGACACCACCAGACGGCACCAGACGGCACCAGGCGGCACCAGACAGCACCAGACAGTACCAGACAGCACCAGACAGTACCATACAACACCAGACAGCACCAGACAGTACCAGACGGCACAAGGCGGCACCAGACGGCATCAGACAGCACCAGACAGCACCAAACACCACCAGACGGTACCAGACGGTACCAGACGGTACCAGGCGGCACCAGACAGCACCAGACAGTACCAGACACCACCAGACAGCACCAAACACCACCAGACAGCACCAGACACCACCAGACACCACCAGACAGTACCATACAACACCAGACAGCACCAGACAGCACCAGACACCACCAGACGGCACCAGACGGCACCAGGCGGCACCAGACGGTACCAGACGGCACCAGGCAGCACCAGACAGTACCAGATGGCACCAGACGGCACAGACAGCACCAGACAGCATCAGACAGCATCAGATAGTACCAGACAGCACCAGACAGTACCAGACACAACCAGACGGCACCAGACGGCACCAGACGGCACCAGACGGTACCAGACGGCACCAGGCAGCACCAGACAGTACCAGATGGCACCAGACGGCACCAGACAGCACCAGACAGGCACCAGACGGCACCAGGCGGCACCAGACGGCATCAGACAGCACCAGACAGCACCAAACACCACCAGACGGTACCAGACGGTACCAGGCGGCACCAGACAGCACCAGACAGGACCAGACAGCACCAGACAGCACCAAACACCACCAGACGGTACCAGACGGCACCAGGCAGCACCAGACAGTACCAGACAGCACCAGACAGCACCAGACAGTACCAGACGGCACAAGGCGGCACCAGACGGCATCAGACAGCACCAGACAGCACCAAACACCACCAGACGGCACCAGACGGTACCAGACGGCACCAGACAGCACCAGACAGCACCAGACATTACCAGACAGTACCATACAACACCAGACAGCACCAGACAGTACCAGACACCACCAGACGGCACCAGGCGGCACCAGACGGTACCAGACGGCACCAGGCAGCACCAGACAGTACCAGATGGCACCAGACGGGCGGCACCAGACAGCACCAGACAGCACCAGACGGCACCAGACGGCACCAGGCGGCACCAGACGGCACCAGACAGCACCAAACACCACCAGACAGTACCATACAACACCAGACAGCACCAGACAGTACCATACAACACCAGACAGCACCAGACACCACCAGACGGCACCAGACAGCACCAGACACCACCAGACACCACCAGACAGTACCATACAACACCAGACAGCACCAGACAGCACCAGACACCACCAGACGGCACCAGACGGCACCAGGCGGCACCAGACGGTACCAGACGGCACCAGACAGCACCAGACAGCACCAAACACCACCAGACAGTACCAGACGGCACCAGACAGCACCAGACAGTACCAGACAGTACCATACAACACCAGACAGCACCAAACACCACCAGACGGTACCAGACGGTACCAGGCGGCACCAGACATTACCAGACATTACCAGACAGTACCATACAACACCAGACAGCACCAGACAGTACCAGACGGCACAAGGCGGCACCAGACGGCATCAGACAGCACCAGACAGCACCAAACACCACCAGACGGTACCAGACGGTACCAGGCGGCACCAGACAGCACCAGACAGTACCAGACAGCACCAGACAGCACCAAACACCACCAGACGGTACCAGACGGTACCAGACGGCACCAGACAGCACCAGACGGCACCAGACACCACCAGACAGCACCAGACGGCACCAGGCGGCACCAGACAGCACCAAACACCACCAGACGGTACCAGACGGTACCAGGCGGCACCAGACAGCACCAGACAGTACCAGACAGCACCAGACAGCACCAAACACCACCAGAGGGTACCAGACGGTACCAGACGGCACCAGACGGCACCAGACGGCACCAGACAGCACCAGACACCACCAAACAGCACCAGACAGCACCAGACAGTACCAGACACCACCAGACGGCACCAGACACCACCAGACGGCACCAGACAGCACCAGACACCACCAGACACCACCAGACAGTACCATACAACACCAGACAGCACCAGACAGCACCAGACAGTACCAGACGGCACAAGGCGGCACCAGACGGCACCAGACAGCACCAGACACCACCAGACACCACCAGACAGTACCAGACAACACCAGACAGCACCAGACAGTACCAGACACCACCAGACCGCATCAGACGGCACCAGGCGGCACCAGACGGTACCAGACGGCACCAGGCAGCACCAGACAGTACCAGATGGCACCAGACGGGCGGCACCAGACAGCACCAGACGGCACCAGACAGCACCAGACACCACCAGACACCACCAGACAGTACCATACAACACCAGACAGCACCAGACAGTACCAGACACCACCAGAAGGCATCAGACGGCACCAGGCGGCACCAGACGGTACCAGACGGCACCAGACAGCACCAGACAGCACCAGACAGCACCAGACGGCACCAGACACCACCAGACGGCACCAGACAGCACCAGACACCACCAGACACCACCAGACAGTACCATACAACACCAGACAGCACCAGACAGCACCAGACACCACCAGACGGCACCAGACACCACCAGACGGCACCAGACAGCACCAGACATCACCAGACAGTACCAGACAACACCAGACAGCACCAGACAGTACCAGACACCACCAGAAGGCATCAGACGGCACCAGGCGGCACCAGACGGTACCAGACGGCACCAGGCAGCACCAGACAGTACCATACAACACCAGACAGCACCAGACAGCACCAGACAGCACCAGACGGCACCAGACGGCACCAGGCGGCACCAGACGGCACCAGACAGCACCAAACACCACCAGACGGTACCAGACGGTACCAGGCGGCACCAGACAGCACCAGACAGTACCAGACAGCACCAGACAGCACCAAACACCACCAGACAGTACCATACAACACCAGACAGCACCAGACAGTACCATACAACACCAGACAGCACCAGACACCACCAGACGGCACCAGGCGGCACCAGACGGTACCAGACGGCACAAGGCGGAACCAGACGGCATCAGACAGCACCAGACAGCACCAAACACCACCAGACGGCACCAGGCGGCACCACACAGTACCAGACGGCACCAGACAGCACCAGACAGCACCAGACACCACCAGACAGTACCAGACACCACCAGACAGTACCAGACACCACCAGACGGCACCAGACACCACCAGACGGCACCAGACAGCACCAGACACCACCAGACACCACCAGACATTACCAGACATTACCAGACAGTACCATACAACACCAGACAGCACCAGACAGCACCAGACAGTACCAGACAGCACCAGACAGCACCAAACACCACCAGACAGTACCATACAACACCAGACAGCACCAGACAGTACCAGACACCACCAGACGGCACCAGGCGGCACCACACAGTACCAGACGGCACCAGACATCACCAGACAGTACCAGACACCACCAGACAGTACCAGACGGCACAAGGCGGCACCAGACGGCATCAGACAGCACCAGACAGCACCAAACACCACCAGACGGTACCAGACGGTACCAGGCGGCACCAGACAGCACCAGACATTACCAGACATTACCAGACAGTACCATACAACACCAGACAGCACCAGACAGCACCAGACAGCACCAGACGGCACCAGGCGGCACCAGACGGCATCAGACAGCACCAGACAGCACCGAACACCACCAGACGGTACCAGACGGTACCAGACGGTACCAGGCGGCACCAGACAGCACCAGACAGTACCAGACACCACCAGACAGCACCAAACACCACCAGACGGTACCAGACGGTACCAGGCGGCACCAGACAGCACCAGACAGTACCAGACAGCACCAGACAGTACCATACACCACCAGACAGTACCATACAACACCAGACAGCACCAGACAGTACCAGACAGCACCAGACGGCACCAGACGGCACCAGACAGCACCAAACACCACCAGACGGTACCAGACGGTACCAGGCGGCACCAGACAGCACCAGACATTACCAGACATTACCAGACAGTACCATACAACACCAGACAGCACCAGACAGCACCAGACAGTACCAGACGGCACAAGGCGGCACCAGACGGCATCAGACAGCACCAGACAGCACCAAACACCACCAGACGGTACCAGACGGTACCAGGCGGCACCAGACAGCACCAGACAGTACCAGACAGCACCAGACAGTACCAGACACCACCAGACGGCACCAGACGGCACCAGGCGGCACCAGACGGTACCAGACGGCACCAGGCAGCACCAGACAGTACCAGATGGCACCAGACGGCACCAGACAGCACCAGACAGCACCAGACGGCACCAGGCGGCACCAGACAGCACCAGACAGCACCAGACGGCACCAGGCGGCACCAGACGGCATCAGACAGCACCAGACAGCACCAAACAGCACCAGACGGTACCAGACGGCACCAGGCAGCACCAGACAGTACCAGATGGCACCAGACGGGCGGCACCAGACAGCACCAGACATCACCAGACAGCACCAGACAGCACCAGACCGCACCAGACAGCACCAGACAGCACCAAACACCACCAGACGGTACCAGACGGTACCAGACGGCACCAGGCGGCACCAGACAGCACCAGACAGTACCAGACAGCACCAGACAGCACCAAACACCACCAGACAGTACCATACAACACCAGACAGCACCAGACAGCACCAGACAGTACCAGACGGCACAAGGCGGCACCAGACGGCATCAGACAGCACCAGACAGCACCAAACACCACCAGACGGTACCAGGCGGCACCAGACAGCACCAGACATTACCAGACATTACCAGACAGTACCATACAACACCAGACAGCACCAGACAGCACCAGACAGCACCAGACGGCACAAGACGGCACCAGACGGCACCAGGCGGCACCAGACGGTACCAGACGGCACCAGGCAGCACCAGACAGTACCAGATGGCACCAGACGGGCGGCACCAGACAGCACCAGACGGCACCAGACGGCACCAGGCGGCACCAGACAGCACCAGACAGCACCAAACACCACCAGACAGTACCATACAACACCAGACAGCACCAGACAGTACCATACAACACCAGACAGCACCAGACACACCAGACAGTACCAGACGGCACAAGGCGGCACCAGACGGCATCAGACAGCACCAGACAGCACCAAACACCACCAGACGGTACCAGACGGTACCAGGCGGCACCAGACATCACCAGACAGTACCAGACACCACCAGACAGTACCAGACACCACCAGACGGCACCAGACACCACCAGACGGCACCAGACAGCACCAGACACCACCAGACACCACCAGACATTACCAGACATTACCAGACAGTACCATACAACACCAGACAGCACCAGACAGCACCAGACACCACCAGACGGCACCAGACGGCACCAGGCGGCACCAGACGGTACCAGACGGCACCAGGCAGCACCAGACAGTACCAGATGGCACCAGACGGGCGGCACCAGACAGCACCAGACGGCACCAGACGGCACAAGACGGCACCAGGCGGCACCAGACGGCACCAGACAGCACCAAACACCACCAGACGGTACCAGACGGTACCAGGCGGCACCAGACGGCATCAGACAGCACCAGACAGCACCAGACAGCACCAGACGGTACCAGACGGTACCAGGCGGCACCAGACAGCACCAGACATTACCAGACACCACCAGACAGTACCATACAACACCAGACAGTACCAGACAGCACCAGACAGTACCATACAGCACCAGACAGCACCAGACGGTACCAGACGGCACCAGGCAGCACCAGACAGCACCAGACAGCACCATACAACACCAGACAGCACCAGACACCACCAGACGGCACCAGGCGGCACCAGACGGTACCAGACGGCACCAGGCAGCACCAGACAGTACCAGATGGCACCAGACGGGCGGCACCAGACAGCACCAGACGGCACCAGACGGCACCAGACGGCACCAGGCGGCACCAGACGGCATCAGACAGCACCAGACAGCACCGACCACCACCAGACGGTACCAGACGGTACCAGACGGTACCAGGCGGCACCAGACATTACCAGACAGTACCAGACACCACCAGACAGCACCAAACAGCACCAGACGGCACCAGACAGTACCAGACACCACCAGACAGTACCAGACACCACCAGACGGCACCAGACAGCACCAGACGGCACCAGACGGCACAAGACGGCACCAGGCGGCATCAGACGGCACCAGACAGCACCAAACACCACCAGACGGTACCAGACGGTACCAGACGGTACCAGGCGGCACCAGACAGCACCAGACAGCACCAAACACCACCAGACGGTACCAGACGGCACCAGGCGGCACCAGACGGCACCAGACAGTACCAGACAGCACCAGACAGCACCAAACACCACCAGACAGTACCATACAACACCAGACAGCACCAGACAGTACCAGACACCACCAGACGGCACCAGACACCACCAGACATTACCAGACATTACCAGACATTACCAGACAGTACCATACAACACCAGACAGCACCAGACAGCACCAGACAGTACCAGACGGCACAAGGCGGCACCAGACGGCATCAGACAGCACCAGACAGCACCAAACACCACCAGAAGGCACCAGGCGGCACCACACAGTACCAGACGGCACCAGACATCACCAGACAGTACCAGACACCACCAGACAGTACCAGACACCACCAGACGGCACCAGACACCACCAGACGGCACCAGACAGCACCAGACACCACCAGACACCACCAGACAGTCCATACAGCACCAGACAGCACCAGACAGCACCAGACAGCACCAAACACCACCAGACGGTACCAGACGGTACCAGGCGGCACCAGACAGCACCAGACATTACCAGACATTACCAGACATTACCAGACAGTACCATACAACACCAGACAGCACTAGACAGCACCAGACGGCACAAGTCGGCACCAGACGGTATCAGACAGCACCAGACAGCACCAAACACCACCAGACGGTACCAGACGGTACCAGGCGGCACCAGACAGCACCAGACAGTACCAGACAGCACCAGACAGCACCAGACGGCACCAGGCGGCACCAGACGGTACCAGACGGCACCAGACACCACCAGACGGCACCAGACAGCACCAGACACCACCAGACACCACCAGACAGTACCATACAACACCAGACAGCACCAGACAGCACCAGACAGTACCAGACGGCACAAGGCGGCACCAGACGGCATCAGACAGCACCAGACAGCACCAAACACCACCAGACGGTACCAGACGGTACCAGGCGGCACCAGACAGCACCAGACAGTACCAGACAGCACCAGACAGCACCAAACACCACCAGACAGTACCATACAACACCAGACAGCACCAGACAGTACCAGACACCACCAGACGGCACCAGACGGCACCAGGCGGCACCAGACGGTACCAGACGGCACCAGGCAGCACCAGACAGTACCAGACAGCACCAGACAGCACCAAACACCACCAGAGGGTACCAGACGGTACCAGACGGCACCAGACGGCACCAGACAGTACCAGACAGTACCAGACAGCACCAAACACCACCAGACAGTACCATACAACACCAGACAGCACCAGACACCACCAGACGGCACCAGGCGGCACCAGACGGTACCAGACGGCACCAGGCAGCACCAGACAGTACCAGATGGCACCAGACAGCACCAGACGGCACCAGGCGGCACCAGACGGCATCAGACAGCACCAGACAGCACCAAACACCACCAGAAGGCACCAGGCGGCACCACACAGTACCAGACGGCACCAGACATCACCAGACAGTACC
Source organism: Pachypanchax playfairii (assembly GCA_006937955.1). NCBI lineage: Eukaryota > Metazoa > Chordata > Actinopteri > Cyprinodontiformes > Aplocheilidae > Pachypanchax > Pachypanchax playfairii. Next base: position 28,040 of record SSNP01000219.1, on the reverse strand, counting down.
AGACAGTACCAGACAGTACCAGACACCACCAGACGGCACCAGACACCACCAGACGGCACCAGACAGCACCAGACACCACCAGACAGTACCATACAACACCAGACAGCACCAGACAGTACCATACAACACCAGACAGCACCAGACACCACCAGACGGCACCAGGCGGCACCAGACGGCACCAGACAGCACCAAACACCACCAGACGGTACCAGACGGTACCAGGCGGCACCAGACAGCACCAGACATTACCAGACATTACCAGACATACCATACAACACCAGACAGCACCAGACAGCACTAGACAGCACCAGACGGCACAAGTCGGCACCAGACGGCATCAGACAGCACCAGACAGCACCAAACACCACCAGACGGTACCAGACGGTACCAGGCGGCACCAGACGGCACCAGACAGCACCAGACAGTACCAGACAGCACCAGACACCACCAGACACCACCAGACAGTACCATACAACACCAGACAGCACCAGACAGTACCAGACACCACCAGAAGGCATCAGACGGCACCAGGCGGCACCAGACGGCACCAGACAGCACCAGACAGCACCAAACACCACCAGACGGTACCAGACGGTACCAGGCGGCACCAGACAGCACCAGACATTACCAGACATTACCAGACAGTACCATACAACACCAGACAGCACCAGACAGTACCAGACGGCACAAGGCGGCACCAGACGGCATCAGACAGCACTAGACAGCACCAAACACCACCAGACGGTACCAGACGGTACCAGGCGGCACCAGACAGCACCAGACAGTACCAGACAGCACCAGACAGCACCAAACACCACCAGACGGTACCAGACGGTACCAGACAGCACCAGACTAGAGAACTGATCATGCTTCTTATCAGTAAAAGTTCTGCAGCATCTCAGACTCATTCATGACCAGATCTTGGATTATGTATTCATAGGACAGACTTTTGCTTTGCAAATTAAAAATTTGTTCGCTTGTAACATTCTGGGTTTTGGATCAGAACCTGAATGCAAAGAGTCAACAGAGTAAAAGTTTACAAAAGTTTATTGATCAGACAGGATGAAAAAAAAAATACAAACAGAAAAAAAGAAAGTTCTTCTGATGGGACAAAAATCTGAACAGGTTAGTCCTGAACAGAAAAGATGAAAACCAAACAACAACCAACAAATAAACACAGGGTAAGGGTCCGGTGTGAATGAAATGACAAGAATCATTTCAAACCAACAGAGAGCAGACTGAGACAGTCAGAACATCCAGACATCAGACATCAGACCAGAGGACACTCAGACACAACATGAACAAAAATACTGATTTAACTGACTGAAACAGCCGAATCATGTCAAACTAAAAACTAACTCCTAGACGGAAACATGACACTCTGGAAACAGATGTTGAAAGTTTTTCTCATAAAATGAATCAATATAACTGGAGTCTGTTTGTATCATCACTAGTCAGATATTGTGATGTAACATATTGGGATTGTTTAGCAGACAGAATGGGTGTCTCATGATGTTATTGTGTTGCAAACCATATATCATTTATTGTATTATAATATAAGGTACAACAGTGTTAGACTTGGAGCAGAAAGCTGATTCATCTGGGCTTCTAATTAATACAAGAAATTTAAACTACTTGAAAATGAAAGTAAAGATGAAACCCTTGGAGTTTTTAATGTGTGTTTTAGAGTGAACTCACAAAGATAAATGTCAGATATGTGTGTTCAGTGCTGCTCTGGGATGTTTTCACCTGGAGAGAGTAGCGGCTGCGTGTTCGATGGTCTGTTCATTAAGCAGTGTGAAACATCACGGCTCTTACAGAGTCAGCCTGCTGAAGCAGCACCATCATGAGGATCCAGAAGTGCCCAGATGTTGTCTAATAGAGAAATACACTCACCTAAAGGATTATTAGGAACACCTGTTCAATTATCTAATCAACCAATCCCATGGCAGTTGCTTGAATGCATTTAGGGGTGTGGTCCTGGTCAAGACAATCCCCTGAACTCCAAACTGAATGTCAGAATGGGAAAGAAAGGTGATTTAAGCAATTTTGAACGTGGCATGGTTGTTGGTGCCAGACGGGCCGGTCTGAGTATTTCACAATCTGCTCAGTTACAACCATTTCTAGGGTTTACAAAGAATGATGTGAAAAGGGAAAAACATCCAGTATGCAGCAGTCCTGTGGGTGAAAATGCCTTGTTGATGTTAGAGGTCAGAGGAGAATGGGCCGACTGATTCAAGCTGATAGAAGAACAACTTTGACTGAAATTACCACTCATTACAACCGAGGAATGCAGCAAAGCATTTGTGAAGCCACAACATGCACAACCTTGAGGCAGATGGGCTACAACAGCAGAAGACCCCATTGGGTACCACTCATCTCCACTATAAATAGGAAAAAGAGGCTACAATTTGCATGAACTCACCAAAATTGGACAGTTGAAGACTGTAAAAATGTTTCCTGGTCTGATGAGTCTCGATTTCTGTAGAGACATTCAAATAGTAGAGTCAGAATTTGGTGTAAACAGAATGAGAACATGGATCCATCATGCCTTGTTATCACTGTGCAGGCTGGTGGTGGTGGTGCCATGGTGTGGGGGATGTTTTCTTGGAACACTTTAGGCCCCTTAGTGCCAATTGGGCATCGTTTAAATGCCACGGGCTACCTGAGTATAGCTGCTGACCATGTCCATCCCTTCATGACCACCATGTACCATCCTCTGATGGCTACTTCCAACAGGATAATGCACCATGTCATAAAGCTCCAATCATTTCAAATTGGTTTCTTAAACATGACAATGAGTTCACTGTACTACAACGGCCCCCACAGTCATCCGATTTCAACCTGATAGAGCATCTTTGGGATGTGGTGGAACGGGAGCTTCGTGTCCTGGATGTACATCCCATAAATCTCCATCAACTGCAAGATGCTATCCTATCAATATGGACCAACATTTCTAAAGAATGTTTCAGCACCTTGTTGAATCAGTGCCATATAGAATTAAGGCAGTTCTGAAGGTGAAAGGAGGTCAAACACTGTATTAGTATGGTGTTCCTAATAATCCTTTAAGTGAGTGTATAAACCACAAATATCTGTTTTTAGTCTCCACATTTTGCTTATATTGGATGTGAGTATGGTAGTTGATAGAACTCTGTGTTGCCAGGTGACCAGGAAGTTAGGAGTTCCTGCCCTCAAACAGGCGATGGAGTGGTTCGGTTTCCACGGCGGGGCATGTCGATCACCGCTTCGGCCACTCACGGAGGCAGAGACTCAGCAGCTGAGGCAGGACTTCTCCTCCAACAGATGGCTGTGAGGAGGCTGAATGTGTACATGCAGGCGACCTTTCAGCTGTTCGGCTCATCGTCTGACTCGTCTGAAAGGGAAATACACAATGCAATAAATCATTTAAATACTTTTATAAACAGGACTTAAAATTCTCTTTTAGGTTTAGTAATATCTCAGATTAAACAATGATTTGCGGTAGTGAAAATACAAAAATATTGATTCATTCCTAAGAATGTTTATTTGTATTACAAACTACAGAAACAGACAAAAATGTTTTACTTTATTTTTATCTTCACCGTTAAATACATGAACTAAATATTGGACCATTTTCTATATTTAATCAGAAAGTTTGACTAGTACTGTACATCTAAATTAAAACAATCTCAGAACCTACAAATTACTCCTCAATTATTCCATAAGTTAGAGAAATGTTACAAAATAATCCTTTAAATAAGATTGTTTTAAGATAAATGTCATTCTCTTTCATTTTAACTGTGACAAAAGTACATGAGACGTTTTGTAGAAGTTTTGGTGTTTGCAGCTAATAGAGTGTAAACCCGGAATTGAACCTGGAACCTTCTCGCTGCAAAGTAACAGCTCTACCAACTGCACCACCGTGCGATTTAATATGGGCCAAAATATTAAACCCAATGGATTAAAAACGTAAAGTCTCTCAAGTTAATATTTGTGTGAAGGTAGAGAACAAATGCTCTTCTTTGACAATACAGTGAATTACCTAAATAATAATTTGTGAACTTGATTGTGAAGCAGAACTGTTCACACGTGGAATCCTCCGTTACACAAACCTACTAGAAACAAGTGAGATTTAATGTTTTCACTGGCTGGAAAGCCAATTTTTAAAATTGGAACATTTAGCCAGCCCACGTGCACCCCAAATGCACGTGCACTCAAACAAGAAATCTTAATTTCTCCTCCGTCTTGACGTCACACCGGCAGGAGGTGTTATATTTGGACAACGCAGTCTAAAGCCAGTTCCGCAATTGACAAATGCAATCATGTTTGTGTATCTAAACAGATTGTAGAGATAAAAATAAACACAAACACACAAAGCAACGGAGTGTGCTGGTTACGGTGACGGGGGGTGGGGAAAGAGTGAGAGAGGAGACAAGTCAAGATGAACCATGTCAAATTAAAAGCAGGAGTAACTAAAAACAGCTCTCTTCAATTATTTTATGATGTTATTTACTTATTCATGATGAAAAAAAAATAGTTCTGAATGAACACATGAGCAGAAACGCTTGTGGACCGAAATACGCATCTGGTGTGAACAGGTGAGCAGCTCTGCTCCACTTCTTGGCTCTTCGCAGGCAGTTTGAACAAGGCCTAATGCTGCTGCAATGCCCCCCCCATCCCTATTCAGTCGAGTGCATCCATTACTGAATCTGTGTTTGGAGTACAGATAAATGAAGAAACGAGCTGTTATGTTGATGCCTGCCAAAGTCAACAAGCAAATGTTTTTGGTCTCCCAACATCAGACCATGCTACGATGGACCAGTGGATTAAATTCATTTTTAATGACGCTGTTCCTGCGACCCCCCCCCACTGGTCTTAGTGTCTGTGCTAAACATTTCAAGCCAGAATGCTTCACTAATTTGGGATAGAATGAGGTAAAGACTCGCCTCCAATCCAGACGGTAAGGCTGTGGTCTTATTAATCTATTGTGTATTGTACTGTATAGTGGGCGCCATGTTGGAAATACTCTGAGCCTACGGTGTCAACCCCCCCTCCTTCCTGCTACCAATCAACAAGCCCCAGATTTGTATGATCATAATGATCATCAACTACAGCCAAAATATCACAAGTATTCTCACGAGACAATAATATGTTTAGAAAATAGTGTCAGAAAAGGGTCTTCTTCTATTTTTTATGACCTGTACAACAATTATTAAGTGTGTGTGTATTTATGGTAGTAACAGGTTATGACTCCTTTAATTGGAAATTGAAGTAGTGTTTTAAAAGAAAGGTGAAACCTTTTCAAGAAACAGAAATACAAAGCCAGTCTTTTTTTTTAATTTTTGGACTGACATGTCTTGGACAACTAAGAAACTACACAAACTTATTGTCTTTTTGAAGAAAACTCTTGGAATGATGCTGTCATGGTTCCGATACCAGGTGGTTTGTTTACGAGCTCCAGAGGTGACCCAAACACCAGACACACACGAGCGAGGAAACAGTTCTTTGCAGTTGAAACAGTGTTTAATATTTACAGTGAATATTATACAACAACTGGGAAACTGTGCTCGTCCGGGGAACTCAGGATTGGTCCGTGCGTGACAGGAACGGTCCTGGGTTGTGAGGAGAGAGAGGTTAGTGAACAGTCTGTGAACCAGCTTGCGGTGTGCGGGGATCGTGCTCGTTAAACTCACGGTGACGATTTGTACGTCTTGCTGTGAGGAGGGATCCAGAGATGCTGCCGCGGGGGTGGTGATCCAGACTGTCCGGGTTCTTGTGGTTGATCCGGGTCCGGGTGCTGTTCGTGTCTGCGTCGATCCAGCAGGGGTGACAGCAGCGCGCAGACCGGGAAGGTGTGGATCCAGAGGAGCCAGAGACAGACAAGGAGCCAGGGGAGAGAGCGGGTTGCGTGATCCAGCAACCAGGCTCTTGAACCATCCGTGTGGAAGCCAGTCCTCTTGATAGGCGGGTACACAACCACGCTTGAGGCACAACGATCCGGAGAATCGCTCCTGGATGCGGGCTAGGCACAAAAGGAAGAGAAGGCAGGTTAAACTACTGCAGATTACGCTCATGTCTGTATAATACTACTGGCCACTCTGTTACCACGAAATCTAGTGGAACAAACTGGCGTCTGTCTCTTGTTCCTCCTCTGCTTAAGTACCCAGCTCTCCTGAGCTGGGTAATGATCCACACCTGGTTCCACTGATGATCCTGCTGCCACTCCCTGCAAGACAATTAGCACAGCACACCACCCACCAGCAGCAGTGGTCCTGACAGTACCCCCCCCCCCTTAACGGACGCCTCCTGGCGGCCGACTCAGAGACCCCACACCTGAAAAAATCAGACGGTTAGTAGGGGCCCTACACTGAGACGGGGCGGAGGACGGGGGCGAGGAGGGCCTGGCACGGATGGAGGAGGTGGAGATGGCGGCAACAGATGATGAAGTGGATGCGGCAGCTCTCTCAAAGTCCGTGATGAGGGTCAGGTCGAGTATGGCGGACCGGGGAATCCAAGACCGGTCCTCGAGGCCGTATCCCTCCCAGTCCACGAGGTACTGACGCCCACGACCCCGAGGACGGACTCCCACGATCCTACGCACGGTGAAGGCGGGGTGTCTATCGATGATTCGGGGCGGAGGGGGCGGTGTGTCAGTGTTGAGGGGACTGGTGTGCACGGGCTTGAGCTGACTGACGTGAAACACTGGGTGAATCCTAAAGTTTGTGGGCAGCCTGAGGCGAACAGTTGTGGGGATGATCACGGTTTCCACTTCGTATGGGCCCAGGAACCTCGGAGCCAACTTCCTGTTGGCGGCCTTGAAGGGGAAGTCCTGGGCCGACAGCCAGACTCTCTGTCCTACGGTGTACGTGGGTGCCGGGATCCTCTTCTTGTCCGCCCGACGTTTATTTTGGGCGGCCGTCCTCTGGAGGGCGTTCTGGGTAGCGGTCCATATTCGTCGTACCTTGCGAAGATGGCCCTGCACAGAGGAGATAAGAGGATCTGGGTGAGAGTCTGGGAGGAGAGAGGGTTGGAAACCGTGACATACCTCGAAGGGGGATAATCCGGTTGCAGTGGAGACGTGTGTGTTGTGCGCATACTCGACCCACGGGAGATGCAGTGACCAGGAGGTGGGGTTTAACGAGCACACACACCGAAGCTGGTTTTCAATCTCCTGATTCAGTCGCTCACACTGACCATTTGTTTGCGGGTGATATCCTGAAGTGAGTTTCGATTTGGAACCAATGGCTGCGCAGAAGTCCCTCCAGACCCGTGCGATGAATTGTGGCCCCCTGTCGGATAAGATCTCTGTAGGGATGCCATGGAGTCTGACCACATGCTGTACTAGCAACTTCGCTGTTTCCTGTGCAGAAGGAAGCTTGGACAGTGCAACCAAATGGCATGATTTCGAGAATCTATCGATGATGGAGAGAATCACAGACTTGCCGTTTGATGGGGGAAGACCAGTGACGAAATCCAACGACAGGTGGGACCAGGGTCTGGAGGGGATGGATAACGGTTGGAGAAGACCTACTGGTGGTTGGTGAGACGACTTGTTCCTTGTGCAGGTGGAGCAGGTGGCGACGTAGTCCTTCACGTCCTTATTCAGCGACGGCCACCAGAAGTACCGCCGGAGCAGCTCGATGGTGCGGCTGACTCCGGGGTGACACGACAGGCGGGACGTGTGCCCCCAGCGCAGGACTAAGGCCCGGACGGCTGCAGGAACATAAGTCCGGTTCGGCGGTCCACCCCCTGGGTCCGGTTCGCGTTGGAGCGCGGCGCGAACCGCCCGCTCGATCTCCCAGGTGACCGAGGCCACCACGCAGGAGGAGGGCAGGATGGAGGTCGGCTGGGCCGGAGGGTCGTCGTGGAGAAACACCCGGGATAGCGCGTTGGGTTTTACATTCTTGGATCCAGGTCTGTAAGAGATATTTAAGTTGAAACGTGAGAAAAACAGTAACCAGCGGTATTGACGGGGGTTGAGTCTTTTGGCGGCTTGTATGTACTCCAGGTTCTTATGATCTGTCCAGATGATGACCGGGAGTTCAGTACCCTCCAGCCAGTGACGCCACTCCTCCAGTGCCAGTTTAATCGCGAGGAGCTCTCGGTCACCGATGTCGTAATTCTGCTGGGTTGGGGTGAACCGCCTGGAAAAGAAAGCACAAGGGTGCAATTTACCGTCCGTCGTGTCGCGCTGGGAAAGCACAGCTCCAACCCCGACATCGGATGCGTCCACTTCCACCATGAACTGGACGGAGGGGTCGGGGTGAGCGAGCACTGGTGCCTGGGTGAACCGTCGCTGCAGTTCCCGGAAGGCATCCTCTGCCGCCTGACTCCACTGAAAATGAACCTTGGTGGAGGTTAGTGCAGTGAGTGTTGCGGCGATTG
>SSNP01000219.1:9606-19666 GCA_006937955.1 Pachypanchax playfairii | reverse complement strand
TCCAGGATGAAGCCTAGGAAGGTAACAGAGGACACATGGAATTCGCACTTCTCTGCTTTGACGAATAATCGGTTCTCCAGCAGCCGCTGGAGAACCTGTCGAACGTGGACCTGGTGAGTCTTCATGTCTGGGGAGAAGATGAGAATGTCATCCAGGTACACGGAGACAAACTTATTCAAAAAGTCTCTTAACACGTCATTGATTAAATGCTGAAACACTGCAGGAGCGTTAGTGAGCCCAAACGGCATAACTAAATATTCGAAATGGCCGATAGGGGTCTTGAATGCCGTCTTCCACTCGTCTCCCTCTCTTATACGCACCAGGTGATAAGCGTTACGGAGATCGAGCTTTGTAAAGACCTGGGCTTGTTGTGCAGGCTCGATTGCTGAAGACAAGAGAGGGAGAGAGTACTTATTTTTTACAGTTATGTTGTTGAGGCTGCGGTAATCAATACAGGGGCGCAGGCTCTTATCTTTCTTCTCCACAAAGAAGAAGCCTGCGCCCACTGGTGAGGAAGACGGCCGGATGAGTCCATTCTTTAACGAGTCCTTAATATACTCCTCCATCGCCTCCCGCTCCTTGTGGGAGAGGCTGAACAGGCGGCCCGAGGGTAATGGGGCCCCAGGGAGGAGATCTATGGCACAGTCGTATGGACGATGAGGAGGCAATGTTACGGCCTGCTCTTTACTGAAGACCTGTCCCAGGTCATGATAACAGGTGGGTACCCGGGACAGGTCTGGAGGGGATGTGGGAGGCTCCCTACCTGAGGCGCTAGCTGGTGTGGCTGACCTGAGGCAGCAGCGCAGGCACTGCTCGCTCCAAGCGGTGACGCTCTGCTGCTTCCAGTTGAACTGCGGGCAGTGCTGCGCCAGCCACGGAAGCCCAGGATCACGGGAGCCTCTGTTGAAGGAAAAACCAGAAAAGAGACGGTTTCAGAATGGTTACCCGACACGGTGAGTGTGACGGGTTCTGTGCGGTGAGTAATAGTAGTCATGGTACTGCCGTCCAGGGCTGTGACAGGCAGGGGTTTGTTGAGTCGTGTGAGGGTGAATTGTCCTTGTCTAGCCAGCTTGGGACTGATCAGGTTTTGTTCAGAACCAGAGTCTATAAAAGCTGTACATGAAATGGGTTCGTTGTGTTTCTTATGTACAGCTGCTTGGAGCAGCATACGGGGTTTCTTCTGATCTGGGCCCGCCAGGATCCCGACTTTTACTGACGGGCCTCTGAACCGGCACATACCTCTTGATGAGGAGAACCGCAGTGCGCACAACTTTCTGGCGTGCGCTGGCGGCGTCTGTGCATCCTAGCACGCAGGTTCATCTGTTCGAGCTGCATCGGCTCTGGTGACGGTGCGCGTCTGGGAGACGACTGCCATCTAGGGGTAGGTGCTGGGCCCGTGTGTCTGCCTGAGTGAGTTATTTCAGGTGCTTGTGGACATTTGGGGCTTGAGTGCCATCTAGTGTGCGGTGCTGGACTTACATGACAAGGTGAAGGTGAACCGGAACTAGTTGTGCTGTGTACCCAGACCTGACCTCGAGTCCGTCGGTCTAACCGGGTCACTAGACTGATGAGCCCGTCCAGCGTCTTGGGTTCCTCCTGGCTAGCGATATCCTCCTTAAAGCTTTCCGGGAGGGCGTTGTAAAACACGCTGCGGAGGGTCTCATCCGACCAGTTCGTGCGTGCGGCCAGGATCCGGAACTCGAGGCCAAAATCCACCATGGCCTGTGAATGGGGACGAAGGGCAAGGAGGCTCCTCATCGCATCCTCCTTCGTGCCTCCGTCAGAAAAGGCTGCGGTGAAGGCCTCCAGGAACCTGACATAAGGAGTGGTTTCAATGGGGTTAGTCTCTGTGTATGCGTCTGCCCACCTGAGCGCTTTGTCCCGAAGCCAGCACACGATGAAGGAGGTCTTGCTAGCATCGGAACAAAAGGATTGTGGAGCCTGGCTGAACACAATCCGGCACTGGCGGAGGAACCCTCTGCATTCCTTGGGGTTGCCATAGAAGGGTGCCGGATTGGGGATGGCGACCTGCTGGTAGCCGGTGTCCACAGCTGGGACAGGACGCGCCGCAGCTGCTGCGTGAGGAGGAGGAGATGGGCTGCGGGAGAGACGAGACAACACAGTGGTGAGTTGCTTACTGAGGTTGTGGAATTCTGCATGCAGGTTAGCCTGTTGGTTGGCGATCTCCTGCATGAATGAGTCATGCCTGCCCAGCAGGATCCCCTGCTGGGTCAGTGCGGTCTGGAGTTGGGTCTGGGAGCTCTCTTGGCCAGTTTGTTCTGTCATGGTTCCGATACCAGGTGGTTTGTTTACGAGCTCCAGAGGTGACCCAAACACCAGACACACACGAGCGAGGAAACAGTTCTTTGCAGTTGAAACAGTGTTTAATATTTACAGTGAATATTATACAACAACTGGGAAACTGTGCTCGTCCGGGGAACTCAGGATAGGTCCGTGCGTGACAGGAACGGTCCTGGGTTGTGAGGAGAGAGAGGTTAGTGAACAGTCTGTGAACCAGCTTGCGGTGTGCGGGGATCGTGCTCGTTAAACTCACGGTGACGGTTTGTGCGTCTTGCTGTGAGGAGGGATCCAGAGATGCTGCCGCGGGGGTGGTGATCCAGACTGTCCGGGTTCTTGTGGTTGATCCGGGTCCGGGTGCTGTTCGTGTCTGCGTCGATCCAGCAGGGGTGACAGCAGCGCGCAGACCGGGAAGGTGTGGATCCAGAGGAGCCAGAGACAGAAAAGGAGCCAGGGGAGAGAGCGGATTGCGTGATCCAGCAACCAGGCTCTTGAACCATCCGTGTGGAAGCCAGTCCTCTTGATAGGCGGGTACACAACCACGCTTGAGGCACAACGATCCGGAGAATCGCTCCTGGATGCGGGCTAGGCACAAAAGGAAGAGAAGGCAGGTTAAACTACTGCAGATTACGCTCACGTCTGTATAATACTACTGGCCACTCTGTTACCACGAAATCTAGTGGAACAAACTGGCGTCTGTCTCTTGTTCCTCCTCTGCTTAAGTACCCAGCTCTCCTGAGCTGGGTAATGATCCACACCTGGTTCCACTGGTGATCCTGCTGCCACTCCCTGCAAGACAATTAGCACAGCACACCACCCACCAGCAGCAGTGATCCTGACAGATGCAGGAGATTCAGAAGATTTCAATGACTACAAACAGGAACCACCTGTGTTTCAACCTCATGCAGACAAACTATGAAAAGCCCAAGCACACAGCAGATCCTCCTGAAGGAGCAGAACTCAAGAAGACTTCTGGGTGGAAGGTGCTGTGCTGAGTTTTCTATTCAACTTTTGAGTCCCAGACTCATTTAGGTTCCAAATCTACTTGGTGGTCCCAGACCACTGCGATCGCTAACTCCTGCACTCTGATTCTTTGCTTTCGTGTCAACCTGTAAAATCAATAACCCAGACAATCATTCAAATTCGTCTTAAAGAGGCCCTTCCGTTAAAAACAGTTTTTCTGAAGTTTCTGTTGAATATTTTAGCTCCACATGTGTTCTTACCTTCATAGTGGGTGAAAACAGGTCAACAACTTCTCTTTCAGTTTTAGTCTCTCAAACTACGCAGGTGGTGATAACACCCGAGTTCTCCCGAGTCCGAACGGCCTGTATCTGTTCCATCACAACTCCTTTGTTCATTAGTATTCATCAGCTCCAGCAGTTGAAACCACACCTAGCATGCTGCTGGCTAAAAGCTGTTATCATAAGACATAGCAAACAGGAAGAGAGAATGTCTGACGTTGCCATGCGCAGCGGGGCAGGAAACAGTATACCTTGCTCTCATAGGCTAGTTTGTTAGCCAATCAGAGTCCAGCAAATTTGAATAATGAATATGAACGAGCTGCTGACGAAGCAGTCGAAGCAGCCTGACGGAAGGAGCCGGAACCACAAGAATTTCAATGCAGACAGATTGAAAGGTCTGTTAATCAGTGTTTCCTGACGTTTTGTAGATATAAAATGTTTCATATTATTGGTTAAGAAATAACCACAAAGTCCTGAAATTTGTATGAAATGACCTCTTTAAGAAAACTTTAAAACACAACAAAGGTGAAACCTATAAGAAACAGTAAAATGAGTCCAGTTGCCTTTTTGGAAACTTTTTTTATTATTTTTTCTGCTTTTTTTCTTTTTGTTGGGAAAATAAACTAATATATATATAAACAAAGTCTTATGGCATTTATTCTGAACTCCAGTTGCTTCTCAGTTACTCATGTTAGTGAAAATAAACACATTATCACGTTCGGGCGTTTTAACACCACACGCTCTGAAAGTCCCTTTGTGGGACACCCCAAACTAAAAACTCTTTAAAACTCTGAGCTCTGAAAATAACCTGTTAAAATATGTTTATCAAAAACATGTCACTAACACTGAAATCTCATTGGTAAAAACTTTACTCAGAGGTATTTCACTGCATCTAAACACAGCTGTGTGTCTTTAGTGATGCAGTTTGGTTTCTGCTAATAATTTAACAAGTTTTCACTTTACAGCTACCTCTTAAAATACCGTCACTGTTAGGAAATATGTTATAAATATATTTGTTTCTTTTTGATCATTTGCAGGAATTTCATTGAAGGTGCAACAGATAGTTTAAGCTAAGAACATAAAATTTGGTTACAGTTTTTATTTGAATGTACCAAATAAATATTTAATCAATGTTTACATGATCTTTTTTATAACCTATTTGCTGATAGACTTAGATTCATTTATAGAATGATATATACTGCATTTAACAAAACTTCAGTTCTGAACAAAATTTCTTACTTCTTCATGTAACTATTTCCGTCTGTCCCTACGTCACCTGGTGACACAGAATATACTTTATAATGTTCTTCCTTTTGATCAGGGTCAACAGTCCACACTTCTTGGATCAGATAGATCTCATTACAACTTCATGTGACTGACAGTCTTGTGGATCTTAAACATCTGAAAACTATGGTCTATGTTCAGGGTGGTGCATTCAATGACAGCAAACAGCAGTGGTGATTTTTGACTGATTACAAGATTAAAGACACCTGTGATACTGATTACAGGACACACATGTCCCCGTGGCCAAACAAGTTTTTATTATTTTTATAGGACCACCACCCTACAGTTTAATTATTTTGTTTTTTAAAAGTATTCTCTTGAGCCACAATTTAAAAACATCAGTTTTTTATTAATTTATTTTTGCAAAGGTTTTTTATTTTCACTTTTACAGTTCAGTTCACGTCAATTAAACTTTATTAATCTCTAAGGATAAATTAGATTCAGTGACCATTATGTGTTTTTCTTTTTTGATGAACAGTTTTGTTCTCTTCTGTATACAACTTCTTAGAAAAATGTTGCAAGCACCAATTCAGTGTTATTCCATCTAAAATTTGCATTTAAAAAAAATTTTTGTTTTCTCTAAATTTTGTTCTTAACAGTTACAGCCGGATGAATTACCACATGAAGGGGTTTAATGTTTACTTTTAATTGCACAACTCTCAAATTAAACAAGGTGTGAACTGAGTTTAAGTTAAGATTAAGTTTTGGTACATTTTGGTAAATGGTAAGGTTAGAGATAGGATTTGAGCGGGGCTTGGAAAACAATGGAAGTTAAACAATGTCATGAAAAGGATGTGAACTTGTGTTTATTTGTGTTTGTCTGTGTGTGTGTGTTAATTACATTTAGTGATTATTAGTATTATAAAAACTTCACAGTGTGGGTTTCTTTACAGAAAATTGTTTACACATTTCTTTGCAGTGGCTCATGTACGTTTCTAATTAACTGCTTGTCTGATAAACTGTAAAGGATGGAACTTTTTTCAAGAAGAGGCAAGATAAAGGTTCTCGTAGAGACTTCAGATCAGTCACAGTTCAGAGGGAGTCAGAGCTGTAGGTCATTGCTGCAGTTTGCATTAGAATGCCAGAGCACTCTTTGATGTGAAAAAGTTAAAAACCATAATTATAGTAATTAAAGCCAAGTGGCCCAGGTAGCCATGGCAATGAGAGCCTTTGGCTTTTCCACACAACTGTTGCTTTGCTTTTATCTTACCAAGAGTCCAATTAGCACCTTTCTTAGCTGGAGATATTTTCAGACCTGCCAATTGGATCATAAAGAAAGAATGTGATGTGTTTTCTTCTGTTTCTGTGTGACAAGGACACACCACTAAGAAAGCACTCCGAGCAAACACCTAGAGGAAATCAGTCAGAAGTCAACAACAGCTTACTTGATTTAAGTTTGTAAGTTTTATCTGAATTAATGACCCTTTTGCTGAAGCAGACACATATCATTGTAAACACGCTGGCTGGATTCAGTGCCTGGCTTCCACTGAGGTCACATCCATTGGATGTGGGAGGATACGAAGGCCTTTTCAGTTCATTTTTTTTATTAAGTTCCAGTGTTTTTGTTTTGTTTTTTTAAATCTTAGAAAATCTGTCAATGTTTACATCAGTTATTGTTTTAAATCCAGGCCTCTGCTCCAGTGCATGACCTCCTGTGAGGGTTCATAGTTTGAACAAGACATTTAATGCTGTGTAATGAATGAACTTTTAGGATATCAGATTTTATTCAGATAAACTTTAATTCTAGACATCTAATATAATTATCCTAAGTTATACCTCACCTGTATCTTCATAAGGCCTGGTGAGAGCTTCTGTTCCAACTAACTAAAAACTTTCTGAGTTTGTGAAAAATCTTGAAAAAATTGTTTGAGGTGAACCGCCAGAGGTACTTTCTGTTGTAACTGATTTTGAATGAGCAAACATGTCAGAAGGCAAATATAATGTCCTCCACTACATCACACCATCACTAGAACCCAGAACTGCCGACAAAAGCCAGGCTGGATTTTTGCTTTCTTGTTTACACCAAATCCTTACCCAGCTATCTAAGGTCACAACTAAAATTAAGTCTCATCAGACCCTGCAATGATTTTACGATCTCTTATAGTCCAGTTCTTGAGTGAATTGTAGCTTGCAGTTCCCAGTGTGGTCTTCTGTTGCTGCCGTCTGTCTGTTCAGAAATGGTATTCCCCAATGAAGTTATATTTAAAGAGGGGACATGCCAGGCTTTTTATGTTGGCCAATGTGGCCGAAGTGGGCTGCCATTTTGATAAAGGCAGGAGACAATGACAAATGGCTTGTGAGGTTCAGTAAAATCCTCGTAACGTCCTTAATTTTATACATATATACACAGACACACATTTACATATATATTCATGATCCAGAAGGATCCCACCAAAGATGCAGTTCCATCCAACTATCGCCCAATAACCTGTCTCTCCACAATATGGAAGCTCATGTCAGGCATCATCGCTACCAAGATAAGCAAGCACATGGATCAATACATGAGCAAAGCACAGAAGGGCATTGGTAGAGATACCAGAGGTGCTAGACACCAGCTCCTGGTTGACAGAACAGTTGCCCAAGACTGCAAATCTTGAAAGACCAACCTGTGCACTGCCTGGATTGACTACAAGAAAGCCTACGACTCAATGCCACACACATGGATCAATGAATGCTTGAAGCTCTACAACATCAACAGGACTGTTAGAGCATTCATTGCGAACTCGATGAGGTTGTGGAGAACCACCCTTGAGGCCAATGGCAAGCAACTTGCACAAGTATCCATCAAATGTGGAATATTCCAAGGTGATGCTCTGTCCCCACTGCTGTTCTGCATAGGTCTGAACCCCTTAAGCCAGATAATCAAGAAGACCAGCTATGCATACAGCCTCAGGAATGGAGCTACAATCAACCACCTCCTCTATGTAGATGACATCAAGCTGTATGCTAAGAGCGAACAGGACATTGATTCCCTGATCCATACCACCAGGATCTACAGCAATGACATCGGGGGGTCATTCGGGCTTGAAAAATGTAGTAGGCAAGGTAGTTCACACTGAAGGGGTCTCAGTCCCAGAGGGAACGATAGCAGACATTGAGGACAGTTACAAGTACCTGGTAATACCACAGGCAAATGGCAACCTCGAGCAGGCAACAAGGGAAGCAGCAACAGCCAAATACCTACAACGAGTGAGGCAAGTCCTAAGAAGCCAGCTCAATGGAATGAACAAGTCCAAGGCAATAAACAGTTACGCCCTGCCAGTGATCAGATACCCTGCAGGAATAATAAGATGGCCAAAGGATGAGATACAGACCACAAATGTTAAGGCACGAAAGGTCCTCACCATGCATGGCGGGTTCCATCCCAAATCCAGCACCCTGAGACTGTACGCACGCTGTAAGGAAGGAGGCAGAGGACTAATGAGCGTGAGAGCCATCATCCAGGATGAAACATCAAAGCTCCATAAATACATCTAGGACAAAGCCTCAACGGATGATGTACATAGTGAATGCCTGAGACAATGGCAAGATGGGGAGGTGCTGGAGGAGGAACCATCATGGGAGGACAAGCCCCTACATGGGATGTACCACCGGAACAGGATTTGAAGTGGCTGACCTCAAGAAATCCTACCAATGGCTGGAGAGGGCCGGCCTACAGGACACCACAGAGGCTCTCATCTGGCAGCACAGGAGCAGGCTCTAAGCACCAGAGCGATAGAGGCCCAGATCTACCACACCAGACAAGACCCAAGGTGTAGGCTGTGCAAAGAGTCATCTGAGACAATCCAGCACATAACAGCAGGGTGTAAAATGCTGGCAGGGAAAGTATACATGGAACGTCATAACCAAGTGGCTGGCATAGTATACAGAAACATCTGTGTGGAGTACAGGCTGGAAACCCCAAGGTCAAAGTGGGAAACACCTCCAAAGGTGGTGGAGAACGACTGAGCAAAGATCCTGTGGGACTTCCAGATCCAGACAGACAGGATGGTAATGGTGAACCAACCGGACATTGTGGTGGTTGATAAAGAGAAGAGGAAAGCAGCTGTGGTGGATGTGGTGATACCAAGTGATGGCAACATCCGGAAGAAGGAACATGAGAAACTTGAGAAATACCAAGGGCTCAGAGAGGAGCTAGAGAAGACTTGGAAGACTTGGAGCACTTGGGGCAGTAACCCCCAGCTCGAACCAGTCTGGCCATTCTCCTCTGACCTCTGGCATCAACAAGTCATTTCCGCCCACAGAAGTGCCGCTCACTGGATATTTTTTCTTTTTCGGACCATTCTCTGTAAACCCTAGAGATGGTTGTGCGTGAAAATCCCAGTAGATCAGCAGTTTCTGAAATACTCAGACCAGCCATTCTGGCACCAACAACCATGCCACGTTCAAAGTCACTCAAATCACCTTTCTTCCCCATACTGATGCTCGGTTTGAACTGCAGGAGATTGTCTTGACCATGTGTACATGCCTAAATGCACTGAGTTGCCGCCATGTGATTGGCTGATTAGAAATGAAGTGTTAACGAGCAGTTGGACAGGTGTACCTAATAAAGTGGCCGGTGAGTGTATAACCCTAACCCTATATATATAGTCATCTCTTGGAAATCTGTACAGTACATACACATATCGATTAGCACAATTATACAGTGTGCTACACTGCAGTATACAGCAGTGAGCTGGCATTTTGCCTTTTTCAAAATGGCAGCCTACTTCGGCTGCTTTCTGCAATGGGATGTCCGATCTATAAGTACAGTGGGGCAAAAAAGTATTTAGTCAGCCACCAATTGTGTAAGTTCTCCCACTTAAAAAGATCAGAGAGGCCTGTAATTTTCATCATAGGTATACCTCAACTATGAGAGACAAAATGAGGAAAAGAAATCCAGAAAATCACATTGTCTGATTTTTAAAGAATTTATTTGCAAATTATGGTGGAAAATAAGTATTTGGTCACCTAAAAAACAAGTAAGATTTCTGGCTTTCACAGACCTGTAACTTCTTTAAGAGGCTCCTCAGTCCTCCACTCGTTACCTGTATTAATGGCACCTGTGTGAACTCGTTATCAGTATAAAAGACACCTGTCCACAACCTCAAACAGTCACGCTCCAAACTCCACTATGGCCAAGACCAAAGAGCTGTCAAAGGACACCAGAAACAAAATTGTAGACCTTCACCAGGCTGGGAAGACTGAATCTGCAATAGGTAAGCAGCTTGGTGTGAAGAAATCAACTGTGGGAGCAA
>SSNP01000218.1:663114-694402 GCA_006937955.1 Pachypanchax playfairii | reverse complement strand
GCTCTGACCTTTCTTGTAGATGTATTCTGTGTTGCATTTCCACTCTAGTCTGTTGTCCAGCTGAACTCCAAGGTACTTGTATTCCTCCACCACCTCTACCTCCTCTCCTAGGATGGAAATACTGCTGTGTTGATTCTTTCTCCTCCTGAAGTCAACAATCATCTCCTTAGTTTTGCTGCTATTTAAAACAAGATGATTGTTACCGCACCATTTCACAAACTGACTGACCAGTTCTCTATACTCAGCTTCTTGTCCCTCACTGATGCACCCAACAACTGCAGAGTCATCAGAGTCTTTCTGCAGATGACAGGACTCAGAGTTGTACTGGAAGTCAGAGGTGTACATCGTGAAGAGAAATGGTGAGAGTACAGTTCCTTGTGGCGCTCCAGTGCTGCTGACCTCTTTTAAATTGTTTTCACTTACCGGTGATTCCGCCATGTTACGGTACTTGAATGAACTGTGGACCAGTGTCTTGCACTCTGTCATCTTCTGGGGCTACGCGTGTTTCCAAACCTGGGGGGGCGTGGCTTAGGAATTCCACCTGATGGGAGGGGCTGAGAGTTCTGTGACTTTGTTGACAGTCTAAGCTAGGCAATTTGAAATCAGGGATATCAGCTTTAATGAGACCAGTTAAATCTCATTACGTCTGAGTAGAAGAACAGCCTTTACTAGAAACAGGTTAAGATAAATAGTTCATCTGTCAGCAGAGAGGACGGTGTGTTATTCCCTCTGCTGCTGCTGCCGCCCACTCAGGAAGCACCTCTTGTGGCTCCGCGCTCACCGTCTCTCTGACAAACCGTCCCGTGTGTCTCCTGCTGGGCTTCTCATTTCTCTTTATAATTAAAGCACTCTAGATGACCCGATCTCCATCAGCCATGTTCTCCTTCTTCCAGGAGTTGATGGGTATCAGACTCTTCATGCTCAGTCACGTAACTCTGCAGAAGTAAATCCTTAAACGAGTTAGTTTCTGTCTGTAATGAGAGTGAATCTGTTTAACTAGATGAAGCAGTGATTAATCAAACAGCAGCTCTACAGAATGTTTGTCAGCAGTGGATGTAACCAACTGTCTGAAAAGTACACGATGCTCGTCATGTCTATGACTGTCTGCACAGTGACTCCGACTGGCCAGTGGTCCAACGCCCCGCAGGAGCACCAGGAGGGGCAGGCGGGCTTTGCGGTCATGCTTCCTAACATCGAGGGCGTGAACATCAAATCCTTTCACTTCTGTAAGAAGACCATCTCCTCGACGGCCCTGAAAGAAGCAGGTAGGTCAAGACTTACAAGGTGTTCAGTCCAAAAAGGGAGAAACAAAGCGTCTGTAACGGGTCAGGGTTTTGTTTTACTCTGTCCAGGACTGGTTGACAACCCAGAGCTGCGTGTCGTGCTGTTATTTGTCTATGAAGCATATAAATCTGGAGGAGCTCGGTTCCTTAACCAGGTTCTTGAACCGCTGTCCAAAAGCAAGGCTCTGATCGCAGGAGGGCTGGTGGAAAGTTCTTTCTCTCCTCCCAGACACTGGTGAGCACATTTTTGCATTCTACTCAGGATTAAGTTCCATCTTCACTCACTTTGTTTCCTCATGTAGCTGTAGCCAGGGAGCGTATGGCGTGATTGGCCTGGCGCTGAGTGGCCCCAAGGTGCAGGGGGCTTCTGTCCTCCTGGACCAGGACGTGAGCAGCGCGAAGGCGGCAGACGCCACGATCCGAAGACTAAAAGCAGCTAAAATCCCAGAGAAGAACACCCTGGGCTTCATGTTCGCCTGCGTGGGCAGAGGCAGGAACTACTACAACAACCAGAGCAACGTGGAGGCGGACGCTTTTCGCAAGGTGTTCCCGAACACGCCGCTGCTCGGCCTGTTCGGCAGCGGCGAGATCGGCTGCGACCGCATCGTTAAAGAAGACTACACCCTGTGTGACGACGACTCGGACAGCCTGCAGCACGAGTACACCACCGTCATGTCTCTGATCCATTTCGGCTGATCGTGCCGCCGTAATGACGGACTTTAGTTTGGGAACAACAAACATTCTGTACAAAGTTCTACTCAGATGATTGTTTTCACTGTTCATGATTATAAAGCAGGAGATTATTGGTTCAACTGTAAATCCAGTGGCAGCAGCTGGAAGACTGAAAACAAAGATTAGTAATGAAACAAGAGGGTTTTAACACGGTTCTCGTAAAAGGAAACAAACGTAGCTTTTTGTTTAATATGTTTATATTTTATGCCACAGATTTACAAGCTGTTTCCTCCCGCTGATCGCACTTTCTGTGAATTCTGCCTCAGTGTAACCCTAACCCTCTCCTGTAAAAATGAATCCTGAGTCTATCCTGTCACATCTGGTTCCATCGCAGCTTGGTTGTGTATATGATGCTGTTTGACCCGCTAAAGATTCAGCTTTAGCATTCAGGGTGTTCTGAATATGTTGGTGTGCAACTAGAGTGGAAAAATGTTTCAATTTTGGGGGGTTAACTGAAAAAAAAAAAGTTACATGTTTATTTTTTTTCTTCAATCATCAGATGTCAAAAGCTGTGTGTTTTAAAGATGTTGATATATAAAAGCAGCTGCGAGTCTGAAACTCTACCTGATGTCAACTTGTGTCCAGATGTTTTTGGATTCCAGATGATCATGTTGGTACATTTTTTTCCCTTTTAACTGACCAAGTCAAATGTTCCAATGACATAATGGTGCAATTTCCAAAATAAACACAAGTTGGAGTAACTGGAACTTGATGCTAGATTGAGGATTTTCTGTTAAACACACAAACAATATTCCAGGCTGTTCCTAAAAGCTCCAATTGAATCAAAATCATATTTATTGATCAAGTGTGACACAAAATAAAATTAATCTGGCTGTTTGTGACTCAAGAACAATTATTTACAGAAATTGTCATACATAAATAAACACTTATTTCTGCTTCTTTAAGTGTTTTTGTAATGAAGTGTATTTTTTAAACAGAAGTGTATTCAGCGGTTCTTACTGCGCTTTTTGCTTCTGACCTGCAGAATCGTTTATCTGCTGGAATGTTCTCGGTAAATTACTCAACCTTGTGATTTTTATCTGTAGGATGAGCTCAGTAGCATCTATGTGATCACAGAGCAGCTACAGTTACTACAAAATCTCCGTTTCCCTGTGATTTGGGTTTTATTTTACGCACATCCTGGATTCAGCGCCTCAGCCCGTCGCCTCCTCAGCAGCCCACGTCCACGCGTGTTTCAACACAGGAAGAGACGCTCCGGGTTGATTGATGTGCGCTTTAACCATCGACTGGTTAATCCAGATGAATGACAGACCGTTAAACCAATTGCTGTAGCGGCAGATTATATTCCCATAGTATATTTTATTTTGGGAACCCAGATTTTAAAAAAAAAACGATGACAGCGAGAGGAAGCAGGCGTAAAGCTAATAAAATGATCTCTGGTGATCATCTGCTTTCACACTGACACCAAACGAGCACATTCTCAGGCTTTTCCTTCCCACTCTCTCCCTCTCTAACACGCACACGCATTCACCCCACGGCCAGCATTTTTACAGCTTTTTTTTTTTTGGTCGTGACCGGAACGATGCAAATGTCACACGATTCCTTGGTCACTCTCAGCATTTGGGACGAAAGCGTCAATGTTTCTGTGGCCTTTGGATGAAAGCCACCGTGTTTCCGTCCTGCTGCTCCGGAGGAGTCGCGTTCAGACCCCCGGGGCTGCGCTTCAGCACCTGGACAGCTCCCCTCGCCGGCTCCCCCCTCCTCCCTCCTCCTCCTCCTCCTCCCGCTGCGCACGCCGGGGAAACCCGCGGCCGGGGAGCGCAACCTGGATCTGCAGTTGGATCGAGCCCCGCTCCTAACAACCCCAACAAAGGAGGGGCCTTATTTCAACGCCATGGTAGCACTTAAAAGCTAATATGGTCTTTTTGAGTGACGATGCTTCTTGCAGTTGAGCTACAGCGTCTCTCTGGTTTTGCACTAAAATCCGCAGCGCGAGGCAGCAGCGCAGGAGCTCGTCCAATGCAAAAAGGCAAAAGCTTGCTGCATCCTGCAGACACCGAGAACCCGCTGCTGCTTTACTCACTCTGATCATCAGCGGGGGAGACATCACATCTGCAAGGGGCCACCGGGAGACACACTTACCGTCAACAATGTAAATATCACAAAGGTAAGTCTCTTACAACTGCTTATCACACAGAAAGGAGCGCTCGTGCACAGCCATGATAGCTTTAAATAAATCAGTGCAGTTTTATCACAGGAGCTATTCTTCTTTATATTATTATTACTATTATTACAGATGGGTGGTGCGTGGGAATCTGACACGCAACTCCGTGCGATGGTTAACATTTGAGCGCTGCAAACAGTGTCGAACTAAAAGTTAACACCTAAAAAACTTAAAGACACTTTGTGTTACTACTTGATGTGCAGAGCTCATTTCTTTGGATAAAGCCCCTCAAAGTTGGGGGTAAAAAAAAAGCTTAAAAAACTGCAAATAACTTTTATCATAAGGATTTTTGAAGCTCATCTAGATCAAATGTCACCATAACTGCTGTTCAAAAGATAAGGCAGATAGATCTTCTGAAATTATTCAACACAAAGTGTAGAAGAAGCATTTTTTTTTCCGGTTAATGCATAAAACTGCTGTTTTTGTGAGACTGTGATGATTCTGCCTTATTGACAGTGTCAAATATCTTGATCCTCCCCAGGCTCAACATGAACGCAGCATCTCTCAGGTGGGAAGGTGAACTGCAGCTCTTGAGCAGACAGAAGTGAGTGGAGATCCAGTGAAAAGCACCACCACACCACATCACTGCGTTCTTCATCACCCAGGATCATGGCTAATGCTGAGTAAGTAAAGTGTGCGTGCAGTCGCATCGCTCAGCTTTTTCTCTTTCACTCTCAAAATGAGTTACAACGTTGAAAACCTGCTTGTTTTAACTCACATGCAACATAAACGGATCTGGTGAAACCCGTTGTTAAACAGTGCTGGTAAAGAACATCATGGAATAGATTGAGTCATTTTAAAGTCACTCCCGTCCTTTTTTCAGCAGCATGAGTTTTTCTCCTCTACTGTTACTCAGTCTATCCTTTGTGGCTGTTTAACAGCTTTCTGTGTCTCCAGTTTGTACAATAATGACCTTTATTCAGTGATACACTGCTCCCATTGAGGTGATGCAGACCCTGTCTGTCTTCAATGAACACACACACACACACACACAGCAAGCAGATTTATGGAAACACACCTGCACAGCGCTGATTGTGGAGCTTTGACTCTAAACCCTGATAAATAAGACAAAATATTAACCAACATTTTTCACATTTTCATCATATCACTCTGGATCCTGGTGATTTTTTTTCCTCCTCCAACATGTTTACTGTGAACAGCTGATGTGTTACTGAGGGAACATCCAGCGTACGTTGTGTTTATGTGTGTAAGAATGAAAGAGGAGGCTGAAAACTATAAATCTTCATCAGCTCACAGTTCTGCTGGCGTAGTATGACTTCTCAATTTTTCTCATCTTAAGTAGCTGCATTTATTCTCTTGACCTAGATGAATGGCCCCAAATCATTGCTCTATTTCGGCTTTGATGAGATACCAGTTCAGCTGGTTGTTCTGTGCACAGATCCACCACTCAGTGGCTCTTAGCAGCAACGTGCTAACGTGACATGACTGAAGTTACTTTCTTTTACCCATTTACAGTCTAGATATTGTTTTATGTGGTCTTTTATTGGTTTTCATATCTTTTGTCTGAGGCAGGTTATATTTTAAATGTGTTTTTTTGTCAGATTTTGACTTTATTGTTAAACTGCTTGGATGTGCAGCATTTTTCTCTGTATTTCTAATGTACCAGGGAACTTGAACATGATTTCTAACAACATATTTTTGTGTGGTTGTAGTATATTGTGGATATGTATAGTGATGGGGACTTTGGCAGTGATCCATGTCAGTAATCTGTGTTTGATGTGCAGATTGACTTTAATCCTGAATTAAATTTCAAGGAAACACTATAGGTGAAGAAGTTCATGGACATCAAGTAAATTGAGATTTAGTGGACAGCAAATTCTTTAGATGTGGACAGAAGTAATCTTCTTTCATCACTTGATTTCATGCAGAAAGGAGGATGAATTTGGATGATTCTGCTTCTTTTGTTTAAAAATGAACTTATGCTTAATTTCTTGGTGCTTCTTCTTCATCATAAATTTTTGTTATTCTTTATAGATTTATCACGTCTTTATTGCCCATTTTATAGTTTTGTTATAGTCTCTTTGTCTGACCTTTCTACAGCCAATTAAAGGGACAATATGTAAGAATTTTACAGTAAAATACTCACACAACAGTTTAATGTCCCACCGATGTTGAAAATAAAGTCACATTGTAACAGATCTCGATCTCACCCAGCTGGGTGGTCGCTGGTTTCTGTCTCTTTATAAACGCTGGTCCGCACCAGAATCATTATTTACACGTCCAGACTTCCTGGTTCCAGAACGAATCACATGTGAGTCTGCAAGGCTGCCAAGTCTTCAACACAAGCAGCTGTAATTCTACAACGACCAGCAGCAAAAAGTAAGAAACCACCAGATCCTTCCAACTGATCAGCCGAGCTGCAAGTGATGATGCAGCGTGGCGTGGTGTTCAAATGCACTAAGGAAAACTCAACGCTGAACAAATAGGCCTTCAGACATTCCCAAAACTTGAAGAAATACAAGAGAAACAAAATGAGGATCAACATCAGAACTGGCAACCCAACAGAAAAATCAGGGAGGGGAGGGGCTGATGCAGATGTTTTTTAAACATGAACTGCGGGACTCAGATTTTACAACAAGGTCTAATTCTTACATACTGTACCTTTAAACTCTATAATTTCTGTTGGTGGACTTCTTCCTGCATGATGCAACATCATAAATGAACATTTACAGATTGTTTGTGTAGATTCTCATTCATCTTGGACATTCTTTAGGTCTGAAATGAACAAGTCTTTCAGATGAAATTGAAAAACTTTTAATGAAACAGGAAAAAAATCCAGTTGCCTTTTTGAAGAAACATTTTGGACATCTGCAGATTCTCCTGTTATGTCTCTCTGGTAAGACTGAAAGAATACATTGCTGCTGTTTACATAAATCCATCTTTTCAGTCATTAAGTCTTAAGGACCTGATTTGCTTCTGAATTTGTGAAAACAGCTGTAAAGTTTTCTTAGTTTAGGTCATTATTTAATAGTGACTCAGTTTAATAAGACAACATGTGCTGTTTTTGTCCTGCCCCACAAGCGTCTCTGTGTCTCTTGCGTCTTTTGCTGCTTGTATCTGTAAAGGTTAGATAAGACACTGGTCACATCAGGTTCAGAACAGTCTATTGTACAGTCTGCCAATTCATTAGTAGTTAATTTGTATTATTATTAATGAGCTAATGTGCTCAGCAGACTTCATTAATGTCTCCTGGTAAGAAATAATGCAACTTTCACTGGAAATTGAATCAGTCATTGCAGGAAATAACCTGAGGGAGTTGTTAAATACTGCTGAAGTGACACATGCTACAACATATACTTTGTTACACAGACTTCCCACAGTGCAGAAACACAGCAAACACTTTCATTCAGATACAGGAGATGGCTTGTTTTTTACTCATTGCTGTTTTAAGAATGGCATTAACAGTCTCATCAGGAAACACGTGCTACGTTACTGAATTAGATCATTTTTATCGGATGAAAGTTGTGAAACAGTTTGCTGTTACAGTCTCACATGAGATGAATCTGTAACCTTAATTCTCACTGATGTTCAGCTTCATCCTGGGCAGCTGGCGGGAGCAGAGAACATCTGCTTTGTTCTCAGTCTTCTGGCCAAGTTTGAGGTGTCTGTCAGATCTTCATCCGTTCCTCTCAAACAGTTTCATCTCACTTGTTAGTGTTGATAAGTCTGAGGCTTCAAACAGAGTATTTGCATCTGGCATTTCATTTTCTCTCTCAGTTGGTGCACAAACAAGACTAATGCTGGACAATTAGGAAGGAAGTAATGCAGTAAGTGGCAGAACATCTGGTTTTGATGTAAAGTTTGGGTGAAAATAAAGTTTTGAGCTTTTTGTTTCAATTTTTGTTCACTTTTACACCAAAAAACACCTCAATAATGCAAAGATTTAAAAATGTATCTTTGTTATTCCGTGTGTTTCCATAGCAACATTTATATCTCCTCAAAGTTATACAAAGATGCATCATCCAGTAACTCATGCACGTACACAATGTTCGTTGATGCAGCTTTATTCAAATAATAATAAAAAAAGAATGAAACGTACACAGAGACAAACCTGATCTGACTTTTATCATGTGGGTTAGAAGGTGGATCGTGTCTAAGACATCCAATAATTCAGAAACAAAGTTATTTATTAAACACATTGTTTGTTGTGGAGGATTTTCAGTTAGTTACACATAAAATTGCAGCTTTGTGTCTGTGAAACTGAATTATAGTCATTTCTGTTTGTTAAGGTTCATTAGTTGTGGTGGCTCAGGTTGACTCCAGAATGTTAACAGATTTAGATCTACATGCAATGCAATCAGTGCTGCCATCCATCTGTCTGTCTGTCTATCTGTCTGTCTGTCTGTCTGTCTGTCTGTCTGTCTGTCTGTCTGTCTGTCTGTCTGTCTGTCTGTCTGTCTGTCTGTCTGTTTGTCTGTCCATTTTCATACCTGTTTGTTCCTGTTCAAGATCGTGCGGAGCTGGTGACCGTGCTCAGTGGGTGAGGGGAGGGGTCACACCTTGGAAAGATTTCCAGACTATCACAGAGACACATGTAGAGACAAATAACCGTTCAAACACACTCTGACACACACCCAGGGACATCCATCCATCCATCCATCCATCCATCCATCCATCCATCCATCCATCCATCCATCCATCCATCCATCCATCCATCCATCCATCCATCCATCCATCCATCCATCCATCCATCCATCCATCCATCCATTTTCTTCCGCTTCATCTGGGCCGGACCCCGAGGCGTTCCCAGGCCAGCCGAGAGACATAGTCCCACCAGTGCATCCTAGGTCTTCCTGGAGGCCTCCTCCCACTGGGACGCGCCTGGAACACCTCCCCAGGGAGGCGTCCAGGAAGCATCTGAAACAGATTCCCAAGCCACCTCAATTGGCTCCTCTTGATGTGAAGGAGCAGCGGCTCTATTCCGAACTCCTCCCGGGTAACCGAGCTCCTCACCCAGTCTCTAAGGGAGCACCCAGCCACCCTGCAGAGGAAGCTTATTTCAACCGCTTGTATCTGCAATCTCGTCCTTTCGGTCATGACCCAAATCTCATGACCATAGGTGAGTGTTGGAATGTAGGTTGACTGGTAAATCGAGAACTTTGCCTTTCGACTCAGTTCCTTCTTCACCACAACAGTCCGATACAGCGACTGCATCACTGCAGAGGCTGCACCGATCCGTCTGAGTAACTTGACCTCCTCCACTTGGGGCAAGGACTCTCCACCGACCCGAAGTGGGCAAACCACCCTTTTCCGGTCGAGAACCATGGCCTCGGATTTGGAGGCGCTGATCCTCATCCCAGTTCCTTCACACTCGGCTGCAAACCGCTCCAGCACACGTTGAAGGTCCTGGCTCAGGGACATTTTAAAATAACCAATTAGCCCAAGTGTCTGGCGTCTCTGGGCTCTCCGGTGTCCATGAGGGCAAACCGGAGTACCTGGAGAAAACTTTGGCATGAATACAAACATGCAAATTCCAGTCAGAGAGCTCACAGTTGGGATTTGAACCCAAGACCTTCTTGCTTTGAAGGAACATTGCAAACCAACTATGTCACCTTGTATCCCTCGTCCGACGCTTCATGAGATATTTAGCTAAAACTACAAACAAACACATGGACGTACAAACACACATGCAAAAACAAGATCCCACCTTTCTGTGCAGAGCAATAAAAACTACTGCATCCAAGTTATTTAAACCAATCTAACTACTCTGTCACCATGCAAGTAGCTCAGATGATTATTTACTCAGTAATGTTGTTTAGCTTTCTTGTTGAGTGCATTAACATGTTTGTGTTTTGCAAACCAGCGACAAAGTTGAGGAATTCTCTGTCCTTGTCTCGCGGCTCTTTTTAAGTTAGTCATTCTGTAGAAAGTTGGAAGGGTACATGAACGAGAATCTTAATTTATCTGAGAAAGAACATTCATCTGCTCCACTGGCACTCTGTTACTTTCATGACCTTCTGTTTTGGTCAGTGAAATCCCTTAAGCAACTTTTGTCATGTGCTGACCTTTCCTACCTGGCCTGCAACACAACAGTCCACTATTTAATTTTATCTCCCCCCCCTGGAGGGAAAGCTGCTCCCCTGAATATCACTTCTGTCCTGTAGCTGCTCTTCTGCAGTCGTGGCCTTGTTAGTCTTTCTATGAAATAATGGTTTTAGAATTTTTCAGTTGCCCCTTACTGTAAAAAAATAAAACACACAGAAAGGTCAGAATTTGTATAAAAAAAGTGCAAAAAGAGAAAATGTCTTTCAGGTTTGTTGATATTGTTGGAACATTAATAGACTCAAGTCCAATGCTAAAGATGCTAAAGACCAAACCTGAATCTTTTACCTCTGATTGTTTGTTTACATTTTGATCAAACCTTTTCAGTAATCATAATTCAGTCTTTTGTGTCACAGTTGCATAAAACATTCAAGTCAATTCATCAGTTCTGTTACGATGGCTAGCTTGAATTCGTTATGAGTTAAAGTTGGAGTTGGTAATCCTGTTCAGAAACACTTTTTTTTATACTGGGTGAAAAGGTCCTTCCATACTGAGACTAGTCAATGCATTGTGTATTCATAAAAAGGAGCGAAAAAAATCAGACCTCTCTGAGACTTGCAAGCCTACAATAACTCTGACCAACCACGGTCATCCGCACCGGATGGCGGTGATTGGTCATTTCCAGAGAAGAGGAGAGGAACCAATCAGATACCTTGCCTGCACCCCTTCTATCACGCCCTCTCGCTCCTCGCTACTTGTCATGGCTCGCCCCGCTAAACTGCCAAAAAAAAAGAAAGTCAGAGGCAGAAAAAGCTGCTACGAGAAAAGCTCTGGATAAAACGAGAGGACAAACGAGAGTCAACATTGGTAAAGCTGAGTACCCTGCTGAGTTCTGCCGGCAGATGCGAGTTCCAAGTTTAGGGGGGGGGGGGGCGCGGCTTGAAGCAAGTCCATGGTGGGAAGGGGGAGGGGTTTAGAGGAGCTGCTAGTTTTAAATCTTGCTAGCTCTCGAACATTACCAACTCCAGCTTTAACAACACATAACAAAATGCACCTCTAACTTAACTGGTTCAGCAAAAAAAATCTCTAAACTTTTTACAAACCGAAGTCAAAGCGGCACCTTTTCCTGATGCCCCGACTGTCGGCCAGGCAGAGAACCGGGTCTGTTACCGGGAGCTAACCCTAACCCGTCATGAGTAGTTACAGTGGGGCAAGTTGTCTCACTTAAACAGATGAGAGAGGTCTGTCATTTTATCAGAGGTAAACTTCAATTGTGAGAGACAGAAAAATCAAGGAATCCCATTGTGGGATTTTAAAATAATTTATTTGTATATTCTTGTGGAAAATAAATATTTGGACAATCAAAAGGTTGAACTCAAAACTTTGTAATCTAACCTTAGTTGACAATTACAGAGGTCAGACATTTCCTGTAGTTCCTCTGGTCCCCCTATATTACAATAAATAACTTCAATAATTCAGGTTGCAGCAGGAAGGTGGTGTTCTGGTGATTTATGCTGCCCTGCTGAAAGATGCCGCCATAGTACGAATTGATAACTTATTTCATAATGAAATGTTATTAGAAGTTTATACAGTATTCTTGTTTATGGTGAGTGTTTCCTGTTAATTATTTAAGCATATTTTTATGGTCCTTCCCTGATATTTTCTATATAAATGTGCTCTGGGTCCTTGTCGGCCATTGTTGGGTCCTTCTCCTCTGGGTGTGTCCAAACATTTGCCTGTTGCTCTGAAAATGCAAAGAAAGTAAAAATAATATCATATTTAGTGTTCCTGTCCTGGGAGAATTTATTTAATAGATAAAATATTCATGGAAAAATATAGAAACAAAAAATAAACAATAATTCTGTTTATTGAAGTCAAGACTGTAGAACGACACACAAGGAATCAGTAGCACATCTTAACAGGTAGCATATTTCTGCAGAACATGTCTGAGACACAGCTGTAGAAAAGTTATTTAGTGCTACTTTAATACAGATCAGTCGTCCTGTCCCCTTTACAGAAAAGCAGTCCCAAAGCATGATGTTTCCACCCCTGTGCTTCACAGTGGGTCTGGTGTTCTTGGGATGCTACTCATTATTCTCTCTCCAAACACGCCAAATAAAGTTTATATCAAAAAGTTCTATTTTGGTCTCATAATCCTTCTCTGGATCATCCAGATAGTCCCAGGCAATTACTTTAGATGGGCCTGGACTTGCTGGCTTCAGCAGGGGACCTTTCAGGATTGGAATCCATGATGATGTAGTGTGTTACTAATAGTCCCAGCTCTCTTCAGGTCATTGACCAGATCCCGCCGTGCAGTTCTGGGTTGATCCTTCATGGTTTTTAAGATCATTGATACCCCACGAGGTGAGATTTGCTTTGAGGTTTGGGTCGAGGGAAACTGTCAGCGATCTTGTATTTCTTCCATGTTTTTATAATTACACAAACAGTCGATCTGTTCTCACCGAGCCTAGTGCAGGTATACAGTTGTGTCCCTGGTGCTCTTATACAGCTCTCTGGTCCTGGCCATGGTGGGGAGCAATGGTGTATCTGGCTTTTCAAAAGTGTGGGGGATGGATGTGGTTTGTTTGTCAACAATAGGGGGGAGGAGGCAGCTGCATCAAGCGGCAGACACACAGCGGTCAGAGAAAAACGCAGGAGCGACAGAAGCAAGGCGTTTGTGCAAAACTGCAGAAAAAGTGTGGGTGTTGAACCCTCTCACCGGGAAAAGTGTGGGTGTTAAAACACCCACATCCCCCACGGGTGCGACCCCTTGGTGGGGAGTTTTCAGTCTGACAGTTTGAGGGTGTGGACAGGTATCTTTTATACAGATAACCAGTTCAAAGTTCCATTAAATACAGGTATGGAGTGGAGTAAGAGCTTCTTCAAGAAGAAATAACAGGTCTGTGAGAGTCAGAATTCTTTCTGGTTGGTGGGTGTCCAAATATTTATTTTCTACCAGAATATACAAATAAATTCTTTGTGTGACTTCTTGATTTTTTTCCCAGATTCTGTCTCTCACAACTGAAGTTTATCTGTGATGAAAATAACAGGCCTCTCTCATCTTTTTGAGAGGGACAACTTGTACGTACAATTGGTGGCGTCCAAATACTTTTACAATACAATACTGTATGTGTGGAGTTGTGATTGCTGGAGAATAAAACCTAACCTGCTGCTGTGCTGTAGATGAGAATGAGAGTAAAATAGCTTATTTTAGAGCTGAACATACTGGCATCACACTTCAGATCCACAGTGTAGATCAGGACCTCTAACAACAGCTACTTATTACTGTAAACTTTTAATGGAACATGAAATATTCCACTGCATTCCTTTGATTTGTTCATGTTTATGCGAGTGAAGTTAATCAGTTTTGATAATGATAGACTGAATGTTCTTTCTCATGAACTACATCCCAAAAAGAAGAATATACTATGTATACATTCAGAGAAAGTTTCTATATACACATGTTCATACTCTGGCTTACTTACTTACTTCTTTGTGTAATTAGTGTGAATGCATTGTTTTAGACGCATTATCTTAATCTTTAAAGCTTTGAACTAACGGCCAATCAGTTTCCTTGAAACAGCTGTTTCCAATTACTAAGCAATCAGCAAATGGCACCTCAGACTTACACTTTATTGTTTTTCAAAATGGTCATGCTTTTTATCTTGCTTCTGCTTTTCAATAATTAAATGCAACAACACTTTTAAGCTGCTTTATTTATACTTTTTAATACTTCCTGCTTTGGACTTGTGTTCATAAACTTTGGATCACTTGATCTACATTTTGTTATTCACTTTTTAAAACCAGCTGTTTTCAATAGCAATCAACAACTTATACCTTTGGGGTACATCATGTAATTGTGTGTCTCACTGAGAAATGCCATTTCACCAGGGCCATAGCTCACTGCACTGAGCATCTGGCTTGTGGGTTCGATCCCCATTTCATCCTCCTCTGAAATCTGCATCAATTTAGATTTATGCTATTAAAATGGCTTGTTCAACTCAACTAGATTGTATGTCATCTTAAGCTTGCTAATAGCAAACATGTCCATTCAGCATTCACACTGCATTTCTGCAGGAAATGCAAATTTTCTAGATTTATTTGCATTCATATATGCATTTACTAAAAATCTTGTCTGAACAGTCAAGGTAAAAGGCTGCTCTCTTTTATCTTTTTTTTTTTAATAGTTCAGTATCTTTTGGTCTCACTCATGTAATCCATATTGTAGCGTTGTATGAGTCAACAGCATTGCGGCCCCTGTTGACTTCCTTTTTGATCATATAGAATATGAATCTTCAAAGAAATGCTAGCGGCCTCCTTGCCGAGGGAAATAATCCTGTCAAACTGAAATGAGAGCAGCAGCTCTTGGGACTAAAATGCAATAACACCTATGTTTTTTTATTAATGAAAAACAAGGCTGTTTTATTCTACACTGAAGTGCTGAACCCTTCTTTTGACCCCATTCATTCATTCATTCATTCATTCATTCATTCATTCATTCATTCATTCATTCATTCATTCATTCATTCATTCATTCATTCATTCATGTTATATTTTTGCTCTGATATAAAACATTTTAAATGTATGTGTCTTTTAGCAACTTTTTTATTATTTTCCTTTTCTCCAAGTTGTCTGAACATTATGGATGAGATACACGTCATCAAAACTCTTTGTCATGCAAATTGTCAGTCACTGATCAGCGTACATGACAGACATGAAGACAGCGTGCAGTTTACACAGTTTAGAGATTGCATCTTTACAGAAACACCAATAAGATTATAAAGAACGTGTTAAAAAGTCACCACTTTTGTGTCCGTTGAGCTTTTACTTCATTTCGTTGCCTGTCTATGATGCATTTATAGAACATCTGTTAATTCTGGTTATGAGCCACTTTAAAGAGGCCCTTCCAATAAAAACGTTTTTTCTGAGGTTTCTGTTGAATATTTTAGCTCCACAGGTGTTCTTACCTTCATAGTGGGTGTGAAAACAGGTCAACAACTTCTCTTTCAGTTTTAATCTCTCAAACTACGCAGGTGGCAATAAAACCCGAGTTCTCTCAAGTTCGAACGCCCTGTATCTGTTTCATCACAACTACTTTGTTTGTTAGTATTCATCAGCTCCCGGAGTTGAAACCACGCCTAGTATGCTGCTGCTAAAAGCTATATCATTATACATATCAAACCAGAAGAGACTATGTGTGCTGTTACCATGCACAGCGGGGCAGGAAACAGTATGCCTTGCTCTGATAGGCTAGTTTGTTAGCCAATCTGAGTCCATCAAATTTCGCTCTGACAATGCAAAGAAAGTTAAAATAACATCATATTTAGTGTTTCTGTCCTGGGAGAATTTATTTGATAGGTAAAATGTATTTATGTAAAAATATAGAAACAAAAATAAACAATAAATCTGTTTATTGAAGTCAAGACTGTAGAACGACACATGTGCAGAAGGAATCTGTAGCACATCTCAACAGGCAGCATGTTTCTACAGAACACCGGTTCCAGCAACGGCTGTCTGAGACACGACTGCAGAAAAGTTATTTAGTACCGATTTAAGTGAAAATAGTTTTCCACTAGTCAGATATGCAGAGAGAACTGAGGCCTCTCAACAGCTCATCCACCCTTCACTGTTTTCACACACCTTTTACACATCTATACCATCTTAAAACAAAATCATCATGACTCGTCTCTTGTTGAGTTGTAGGTCATGCAGACCAGTGAGCCCATGAGACCCAGTTTTATAAAAGCTGGGTCATCGTAGAGCGAAGAGGTGGAAATAAATGCTGAGTGTAGCTGCAGACTGACCATGTGTGTGTGTGTGTGTGTGTGTGTGTGTGTGTGCGCGCGCACTGTGGTAGGTATTTTTAGACCACAGCAAATGCTGGTGTATCATGTCTGCTGTGACGTCACTGCCTCTTGCTTTGTCAGCTGAGCGAATCCCCTCCTTCTTTCAAATGTCAAAGGGAGTTTGGAAGTAGGTGGATCTGAAGGAGAGACTAAAGGAGTAGTGGGATAAAAATGGAGGTGGAAATCAGGGGTTACACAACAGGAAAAGGTGAGGGCTGAAACTGGTGTGGGGAGCAAGGAAAAGAAATAAGACAGGAAAGAGAAGCACGGAGGCAGAAGTAAATGAGACTGGGAAAGAAATGTAGAGAAACCGGACTTTAACTCTGAAAACACAACTGAACCATCATCTCAAACACAGAGAGACCCACAACACAAACAAGGAGAGACACACTACTGACACACAAGCAGGAAGATAAGATAAATAATCCATAAGAGATTAGACCTGATGGATTTGACATGTTTGGTGTCTAACCAGTGACTGTGCAGATGCTTTCAGAAATTATGATGAGAAGAAAATAATTACTATTATATTCTCATTATAAATACATAAAATACAGTAAATAAAACAGAACATTCTGTTTACCTCAATTTAATTTACGTCACAGACCCTAACAACGGATTTATACTACAAATATGACTGAATAATGCTTTATGTCTTGAATATTTCTTAGCAGATGACTTTTGATTTTTCATTTTTAACACCCTCATGGTCACGTTTAGGCTAATGAGGGGAGGGCTGTCTCTCCACGGGTCTGAGGTGGAGTTACAGGTCTGCAGTCCATCACAGGGCCACATGGAGAACACGCAAACACAACGCAGAACGGTTCCAGTCGGGAGTCGAACCCAGGAGATTCTTACTGTGTCACTCTGAAGTCCTTTGATTCGAACTTTTCTTCTATTTATATTAATTCCTGGTGTCATCTGATATTTGTTATCAAAGGGTAATTTATTAAGGTGTTCAACAGTTTTTCACTTCATTAAAATAATCATTTTTATTGCATCACAAAAGGTTCAAACAAAAATCAGCTGGTCTTTCTCTTGTTTTTTGAGGAGGTTTCAGTTCTAATCCAAACTGAAAGGTGCAGTCCTGAGTCACTACAACATGAGATGGTGTAACACTGGAGCTGTTAGTTTAATGCCTGAACAAGTGTTGAACTTTGTTTTAATTTAACTTAAAGGGACTTAAGGCAAGATTTGTGAAAAACTACACATGCATTTCCAGTTTATTCAATGCTAATGGGTCATGAAGCATTAAAAACCCAAAATAACGAGGCTATCCGCATATATGTCTGTTGCCTTGGAAACGCTGTGTGCCACATAATGCGCTGCAGTTCGACGTCCGAATTTCCCGCGCAGTTGTAGGGATGTGACGTAAATTGACGCTGCATGCGCGTTGCCGACAGCTCTTGAACAGGAAGTACATGGCCGCCGTGGACTTGGATTCAAACACTGAAGGTATGCTTATGGATGTTTCTGCAGCCAGCAAACGACCTGCATCCACTCTCACCCCCCAAAAAAGTGGCACCACGAAGAAAAAAAAGACTTTATCAGCGGCATCTCGTGAGTCTAAAAAAAAATATGACCGAAGCCGGGCAGGCACCCGCATAAATATTGGATATGCGTTCGGTTCATGGAGGGAACTTCAGCTGCATTTGGGAGTGAAAACGGATGCTGACATGGCTCATTTCCTTGTGACCAGGTGAGAAAACATTATAGGTCGTGTTTAGAGCCTGATACAGTATGAAAATGATGAGATCAAATCAAATAACAGAGTGGAGAGACCTGACGTGAAGTATGTTAGCCTCCCCGGTGCAGTGCTGTGAAGACGAACCGTCTGTAAAGTGTCTGTGCGCGCTCCCGTGCCGGCTTGGCTGGTGGCTGCAGTTAGCCACAGCGCCTGTCGCGACAGCACTGAGTCAGATTTTGTAAAGCTGCCTTAAGTCCCTTTAAAGAGGCAATTCATACACATTTCAGGACTTTGTGGTTATTTCTTAAGTATTAACCAGTAATAAGAAACATTTTATATCCAAAAAATGTCAGGAAACACTGATTAACAGACCTTTCAATCTGTCTGCATTAATATTCGGGTGGTTCCGGCTCTTTCCGTCAGGCTGCTTTGTCAGCAGCTCGTTCATATTCATTATTCGAATTTGCTGGACTCTGATTGGCTAACAAACTAGCCTATGAGAGCAAAGAATACTGTTTCCTGCCCCACTGCACTTGGCAACATCAGATATAATCTCTTCCTGTTATGCTACAGCTTTTAGCCAGCAGCATGCTAGGCGTGGTTTCAACTGCCGGAGCTGCCGAAAACTAATGAACAAAGGAGTTGTGACGAAACAGATACAGGCCATTCGGCCTCGGGAGAACTCGGGTGTTATCATCACCTGCGTAGTTTGAGAGATCAAAACTGAAAGAGAAGTTGTTGACCTGTTTTCACACCCACTATGAAGGTACGAACACCTGTGGAGCTAAAATATTCAACAGAAACCTCAGAAAAACCGTTTTTAATGGAAGGGCCTCTTTAAGCAGTACCAATAAAATGAGACTGCAGACCAGATCAGTTAAATATAGTATCATTTGACTTTATTACTCTCATTGGCTGTTTCCAGGTTTGATCCCGGTGTCTGAAAATTAAACAAGTTTTTTCAGGTCTGACTGTTTATTCAGCACAAAATATTGGCAAGAAATCCAGAAACTTTTAAAGAGGAGCCCATTTTTTACAGATCAGAGTTTATATCCGGTAATAAGAAGAGCTGGATACGTGAGAGGACGGCGTAATTTGATGCAACTGTCTGAGACTTTGGCACTGAGGTTAGAAAAGGAGGATAATCAAGTTTGCAGTCTAGATGAAAAAGATGACCTCAACTTCCAAAATATATCACAAAAGAGCAACAGGCTTGCACTTCTTTCAAGAGAAAATGAGAAGGGAAATGAGCATCAATATCTAACTCATCAACCCAGAGACGGAGGAGCTGCTTCAGCTTAGAGCCCATTTGCTCCATGACTGTAAAAAGCCTGAGCTGTTACAAACTGTGATTATCACAATTATTCATCAGTGGTGGAAAAAAGTCACAACATTCTCTCTGTGATCACTTATCACCTAAAACTGAAAATGACACTGATCTGTTGTATCACACAGTTCAGAAAAGGGAAAACTAAAATCAACTTTTTGACTTTGGGTCAACAGAACAGACTTCCAGAAAAGTTTCTAAACTTTTGCTGTTTCTGTGTTAATGAGAAAATAAAGATGGCGGGCAACTGTTACAAGTTCAGCTCTGTTAGAAGAGCTGATATCTCGTCATTGTTGCCTCTTCTGATCACATGTCGAATCGTTGATAAGACGTTTAATTTAACTGTGAGTTATTTTGTATCAGCGTCTGACGTTGTGT
This sequence comes from Pachypanchax playfairii, assembly GCA_006937955.1. NCBI lineage: Eukaryota > Metazoa > Chordata > Actinopteri > Cyprinodontiformes > Aplocheilidae > Pachypanchax > Pachypanchax playfairii. The sequence goes on along the minus strand of SSNP01000218.1, from coordinate 674,961 downwards.
ATGACGAGGGTAAATCCAGACAATTCACAGTCTGAGCTCAACTCAGCAGCAAGTGATCAAGTTGCTGCCAGTATCTAAGAGTTTGCAACTACAAGGTCTACAAGTGAAACAAGTGAAATGTTACTTTGTAGTGCTTTAAATGATTCTACAAAAACATGCAAAGTTATCTGTTTACATGCACCAATTGACGTGGCTGTAGTGTGGTGGACCCAGATGCAGAGCTGTAGCAGGCAGGATTAAATCCAAAACATAATATTAAAGGTGGTATATGGAATATTTTCATAAAAAGCAATATTTATAACAAAATAATGCCTCCACGGGGTGTTTAGAGGGTTGTAGAATGAAAATGCAGCATTTCCTATAAAAATTATATTCAAAGTAAAATATAATAAAATATTTATTTTGGTGGGCACAACGTTGGCATTTTGTTTACATCTACCAGCCAATAGCTGGCAGAGCAGCGGGCACCATTTTGGGTTGCCTAATACCGTGAATAATCCAGCACAGTGAGGCTGGTACTGTGGAGTCTGCAGGTCAAGCAGCTGGAAGCACCGGGGATATGTGGTGATTATATACCTTATTTGCTTGCCATAGAAGATTCCTCTGGGGTTTCCCATATGACGAGCAAGTTCTGTGTGGAAACGTTTTCATTAGCAGCTAGCTAACACGGAGCTACATGTTGCGGTTGTGGAGGAGCTTCGGGCCACTGGTTTGACTGGAAGATATACCACAGAGGATTTAATTGCTTTTTAAAATTTTATTGGATAAGTGGGGCGTGCAGGATGAGGTGTGAGGAGGACAGAGGATCTTAAGAGGGACTGCAGGAAGTTTTGGAGCCGCGGTGCAACTATGAGCTCTTTGCCATGGACTGAATCAGTGACTGAGCTACAAACAGGTAGGAGCTGCTTTTATCAGAATCAGTGTGTGATCAGCGGGGCTGGAGAGCATGATTAGTGAACTGAACTCATGATATTTTGTTGTCCTGCTCTGATCGGGGATCCGAGTGGTTTTAGTGAGGAATATTGGTCGACCTCAGCATCGGAGTGCGCACAGGGGGTTTAACGAGCCTGGCACCCAGATGGCTGAAGGCTTTGTGCTGCATTATTCTGTTCCAAGTTCCATATACCACCTTTGATAGTCAAATAAAAATAACTGAAAACCTGACTTGACTTGAGTAGAACTGACTTGACTCATGAACATGAACAAAAATGTGAGAACTAGACAGGGAGAAGGGGTTGGACTGGCCCACATGGGGTGACACACCTGGGGGGATTAACAGCAACATGTGGAGGGGCAGAGACGTGACAGTTACCAGTTCAAAAGTAAACATCAACAGATTTTTGTCTGTTAGTACTTGGTTGTTATTTTACAAAGATGAATTGTTTAAATGAGAAAACCAAGCTTACAACATCCTGAACAGCGGAATTTTTTAGACTGTTGTCAGAGTTGTTCTTCATCACTTTCAGAGTCTGTGTGAACAAACGTCTTCGCCTCCTAGTTCAGCAAATTTAAACAAGGTAGAAAAATTCACAGGACAAATTTTCTCTGAAAATAGGGCATCTAGAACCCTTTTGGAACCATTGTAGAACCCTGTTATAAACTGTTCTCTTTTGACGTTGCATGAGTCAGAAAGTGCAATGAGTTTGAGATCATTGTTCGGGGTCGATAACCTATAAAAACCAAATTGTGACTGATTGGTGATAAAAAAGGAAAAAAATTGACTTTCTGAGGTCAATAATTTTTTAGATTAAATTAGGATAATTTGTAAAAAAAAACAAAAAAACATCCAAGACACTATGTGACCAAATTGCAACAGCTCTGTGATGTTTTTCTGAGTTTTATGTTGAATATTTTAGGTCCACAGTTGTTCTTGGTTTTTTATCAATTAATCGCCCTGGCGGGGATTTTGAAAACAATATTGGGGCTTAGGGTTAGCTTTGGGGCTGTATAACCGGCTTTCATGGGTCCCTTGAGCTCCAGAGCAGGAGGGGCGAACATCCAGTCTCCATGCAGGAGATAGCAGCCCAAACGGGGTAAAAATCCCGCCAGGGCGGTCCCTGGAGCTCCAGAGCAGACCCGTTCATTTTAGAGCGGTTTTAGCCTGTTTGGAGGCACTCTAGCTGGGGAGAGGGACGTGCACAGGGTCCTGTCATCCACCCTGGAGTGACGGTTCTCCCTCTCCTCTCAACAGTTGCAAGGGGAGCTTGAGCTCCAGATTTTACAATAATGTTCTGTTGTTGATTTGTATTGTACAGAAATTTCGATTAAAATAAATGACGACGGCAGCTGGTTCTGTCTAGTTCTTCTACCACCACTAGCAGGAAGCTGCCGCTGGTTCTTTCGGTGGGCAGTGACTGATATAAAATGACCAATCACATGAGGATCACACCGGGCCCTAGTCTCCTCCTCCAGTCATAATTACTTTCCTTTCGAGCGTGCTGCCTCTCCTGGTTTGCCTTCACGCTCGTATGAGAGCTTCATGTACAGGCGCCTGTATGGAGATCCACACGCGTGGTTCATAAATACTTGTGTGATGAATCATACGCAGGCGTGTGGGGTGAATTCACGCGCGTGCAATCCACAGCACGGGGACGAGCGCGCGCACAGTTAAATACGCGTGCGCGCTGCAGAAAATCTCGCTCAGGATTTTTGACTGAAATTTAATTCCATAGGAAACAGTATACCTTGCTCTCATAGGCTAGTTTGTTAGCCAATCTGAGTTTCATCTCTGCTCGTTCAGAAATCTACCGTAACTTGGCTTTATGCAGGTTTTAATAGGTATGTCCAGCACAGTAACTTTACTTTGATGAGAGTGAGTGTTCCAGTACAATAATCCATCCCATTATAACATCAGTGTCTGTAAAACTCCTACTAACAGTCACTCTGCGTGTCCTAAAGTATTTAAAAGTCTTTTGGATTCATTTTTGTGATTCTCCAGTGCTGCGTGATGCTGTCTCGTCATTCTGTCTCATCGCAGCTGCGTGGCTTACAGCTGTTTGCATAAACACCACGTATTAAGCAGGAAGATACTCAGACAGTGGTAGCACTGTTGTGCAGTGTGGAGGGATACAGGAAACCGTGCTCTCATAGGCTAGCTGTTAGCCAATCAGAGTCGAGCAAATTAGCATAGTGAAAATTAATGAGTACAGGCCTGAATCAAGGTCAATTTTCAAGCAGTCAGATTATTCTGAGCTTGAAAGTCTGGAAATTAGTTTTTCCTAATGTTTTTTTGGATATAAATATGATATTTCAGATTACAGGTTAATATTTCAGAAATAACGACAAAGTCATGAAATTTGTATGACGGGCCCCTTTAAAGCAGTGAATTATATTTCTTTTTATCATACTTTCTTCTTGCTGCTGCGTTGACAGTTATACTCTGGTTTGTAACATCAAAATATTTAAACATTTATTTGAAACACAAAAAGTATTGTCCGAAACCAGCATGTTTGTTTTTGGAGATTGCAGTAGTTGACTGCACCTTTTGTCAGTTCAAGATTTTTTCTTCTTCCTGCTCCTTTTCGATCATGGTTGTGTATGAAGAAATTTTGACTTTGTTTTCTTTAATATGGAATGTTTATGATTATGACAATGTATGAAATAAATAAAAAATGAATAAACATTCATATTAATGGTTTAATATTTCTGTATATTTGTAAGAAAGATAGTTTGTAAATCACATCTCTGCTTTTTGTCCTCCGTGTGTCTGCATGTGTGTGTGTTTTGTGCGTCTGTTGCTTGGGCTGTTTCTAGGGAAGTGGAACAGGCATGTCTGCCAGACTTGGAGATCATCTCCCAGCCGATGGAGGATGAGAACCAGTGCTTGGCTTCTCCGGTCCAGCTGGTGAGTTTTGGCTACAGAGATCTGCCACTCACGGCTCTGGACCTCTCATTGGCTGGCTCACAGCTGCTCTCCAACGCAGATGAAGATGAACACAGGGAAGGGTGAGTAAAATCTGTTCTTCACTTTCTGTCATGATGTAAAGTATAAGACATTTTTTCTTTTATTTTCATAAAATATCACCATCAACAATGTTGCTGTTTTGTGATTACATCAAAAATAAAATCCCAAACCAGCTACATTTTTTCACTAATTCAGCCCTTCAGCCTAAGTGATGGTGGAGAACAGATTTCTGTAACCTGAGCTTCTTAAGCTAGATGTGGCACAATCATATTATATTTTGACCTTTTCCTTATTTGGTATCTTTGTTTTGTTTAACATTTGCCTTTACAAGTTGGAACAGTTTCCCGAGGTCCATCGCTGACATAACTTGGTCAAAATACTAATAGAAAGAATAAGATATTGACCTTTCCATCCATTAGATGAATATATATAATATATTTGTGTAATTAATGAATCTGATTTTGGGGTGTGGCATGATCTTCTCAGCTCTTTCAGAGGGTCCGGTTCTTTTGACATTTGTTTTTCTTTATAACCTGTAATGTGTTTTATCGTTGTAAGAGCCTACAGTGCCCAGACAGAGAGATAAAGCCTCAACACGCTTCTCTGTGTCTGCTCACACAAGCTGTTCATAGTGTGCACATGTGCACTCGCATTCATACTATTTTTAGGCCAGTTGCACCACAGTGTTCAACTTGACTCTCTGCATAAATGATCTAAATGTGGATTGCAGCAATATTCCCACACATTATACTCAAATATACTGTTGATATGTTTTAATTCCTTTGTACTTTGAATCTTGGTCGTTTTTGTCGGTTCTGTTTTAGGTGTTTTTTAATGGTTGTTAAACATATTGTTGCACACGAGATCTATTTTTTACAAAAATCGGACCTGGTTGGACTGTTGATCAGTGTTGGGCAAGTTACTTTAAAATTGTAATATGTAAAATATTACTAACTACAGCTTTAAAAAAGTAATAAGTTTGTATTACATTATTACTGTCTAAAAAATGTAACTGAGTTACACTACTCCGAGTTACTTTCGGCAAAATGTGAAAACGTATGTATGTGAAACTATTCTAAAATGCTTAAATCCTCTGTGTCTGGATGCTTTCTCTTGTCTGACTCTGGTGTTTTTTGAATCCGTTTTTTGTTAGCATGACATCGCTCGATGTGCTTTTTCAAGTTGCTTGTACTGTTTCGGGAGGTCGATAGCTCCTTCGGTGTGGCGCACAAGTTGCACTTTACTATTATGTTTTTGTCCCTTTCTTTTACGAACTGGAAATAATGTGAATAATGCCACAGTGTAAACGTGCAGTCACAGGCTCTTCCTCTTCCTCCACATTCATTTTGGTGTCTTGTTTTGAAGCTAGCAACAGCGTGCCACAGGAAGCGCACTCCGCGTCTTCTTCTACGGTATCCAACGTGATTTATGCCCCAGTCCGCCACATTTTAGATTGTATATCAACAAATATGTCTATGATATCAACGCATATAAATGCAAAAAATATTAACATATAAATGCGCTAGTAACGCGCGTTACTGAAATTGTAGCGACAAATATGTTGCCTTACTTCATAAGGTAATATGTAAATATTACTGCGTTCCTGAAAATTGTAATATATTTCTGGAACTCATTCCTTTTGTAACGCGTTTCTCCCAAAACTGCTGTTGATGGAAGGACTTGGTGGATCTTCACTGACTGCAGGGATGATAAAGGATGACATTTATGTCACAGAGACGTAGCAGTCAAGCTGATGGTCATGTGGCCTGGAAACTATGAATTCAGTTATAACTAATAGGCAGCGGCTACGGGAGCACAGCGCTATTAACACGGCAGACTACTGGACCAAAAAGGAGCAAGTAATTGGTCTGGAAATGACCTCCGTACCTTTTTATCTTGTGTTATCAAAACGACAGACAGTAATTCCGTAACTGTTTTTTGTACATTTAAATGACAGATATAAAATTATTGGTCTGGCACTTGAAATCTGTTGATATATATGTGCATTTTAAAACTTTTGATCTGATTTAAATAACGTTTTAATGCTGGAGTTGTCTCCGTGGATTCAGCAGAAATTAACCCTCCGCTAACTGTAAGGCGTGGTTGGAACACGCTTTGCATACGCAGCAATGGTTCTAGAATCTCTTTTGTATAGCTGGAGAAATTTCCTACACTGAACGCCATTTTCAAATGTGATGCGCAACCACTATCATATATTCACAGAAATGAATGCATGCGCAGTCAAGGATTGGGTATCGAGACTCGGTACAGGTACAGTACTGGGGTGACGTTGACGGTCGTAACCAGACTGAAATCTAACGTGAATTTCATTGCCCTATTTTGGTACTTTATCACTATTGCTAACAACTAGCTTAAAAAATGAGTATTTTTTGATTACAAAAGAAACCCTGAGCTTCCACAGTCTCTTTGCTTTTCTTTCTTGTTCAATGTGGGTTACATCGATGCATTCTTTTACATTAATTACTTATTGTGCAAGGTGCTGATGGAGCATTCAGTCATAAATGGGATGACTCCACATATCAGTGATTGACCGGTTTTTAGTTGAATAATGTAAGTTGTATGAACTTTTATAATTAACTGATGTTGACAATCTTGTGGTTATTAATAAATCAGAATCATTTCTTACTGTCCTTTTAAAAGATTTTTGGTAGAAAGAACAGGTTCATGCCTTCTACTTAGAGTTAATTAAGTCTGCCTAATCTAACAACAGGTAGCTGATTAATAAAGTGCAGCCGAGTCTTTACTTTTAGAGATTTTTATCACTTCTGCAGAGTGACTATTGAATTCTGATGGACATTTCTGAGAATAATTCTGATGGTTTAAATTTTATTTAATTCTTATACATCATCATGGATAATTAGGCAAACCAGAGAATGACTGGTGGCCTTTATCTGTATAGAACTTCTATCATCTTACTGATCCCTCAAAGTGATACTTCAATGACACTGTGACATATAGAGGGAAGCAAAGATCAAACCATCAGCCTTTTAATACAAACACTCTTCCTCCTGATCCACTGCTGTCCACAAGGATAAGAGATAAAGGTAAGTACAAGTTTATTGTTAAAGATGATGTTGAGTTGAGCTTCACTGCTGGGGGAATAGTGGATCTGTCTGGGGGCTGAGGAGAGGCAGTAACTGTTAGTTGTCATTTCTTTCTGATTGTTGTTTTGGAAGATGAAAAGAAGATCAAGTGAGCTGAGGAGCCAATCAAGTAGAACGGAGCAGAAGGAGGAATGCAGGTGAGTCTGGTATGTGAGTATGATGGAGAGCAGGTGAGGCAGACTTGTTCCTGGTGGATGAGCTCATGAGTTCCAGCATGTGAGTATGACATTGTGATGTCACAGGATTCTCTTCCAAGGTTTGTTTCTTTTACAGGGATTATGGCATTTGTTCACAGAGAAGGATTGTGTTGCTTGTCACACCAGAAGGGTCGATGGAAGGACACAGTTACGTTTCATTAATAGAATCACTTGCCAAAACTATAATATAAGTACTTACTACTTGATTAGCTGATCGAGAGCAGGTGCAATGTAGCAGTGGTGAGCAGGGTTGGGGGACAGAGCCAAACCATACTTACCTGCTATAGGGGGGAAACAGAGGTGGAATAAGATGAAAAGAAAAACAAGAAGCCTTCCATAACCTCAACACATCAATGTACTCCTGGAAGACTCGTAACTTTTTAGTCCATTTCTTACTACTTGTCCTGATCTACACTCACCTAAAGGATTATTAGGAACACCTGTTCAATTTCTCCTTAATGCAGTTATCTAATCAACCAATCACGTCAGTTGTTTGAACACAGTTAGGGGTGTGGTCCTGGTCAAGACAAAGTTGTGACCATTTTTGTGTTTGCTAAGACTGGATGTAGCGGCTGGCATGAAACTGAACTGATTCCAAACATAATCAGTTGAAGATGAATGAGTAATGATTACTTCTCACAGTTTCATTAAAATCTGTCCAGTGGTGTATGAGAGTTTTTGCTAATGAACACAAGCGCACAAGCATGCACGCGCACACACACGCCAACTCACATAGATATGGGTAAAAATATTATTGCTCACCTTTTTTCTTTCATATAACAAAGAGAATAGTAATATATTCATTGTTTAGGGTGTGGTAAATGTTCAGAAGTCTGCATACCCTTATGGTTTACAGCAGGTGATATCATTATTTATCTGAAGACTTATTCAGAGTAAAATAGCTCAGTGAAGATGAATTAGTATTCAGAGTTTATCAAATGTCAAGCTGTGGGACAGGTGACAGCAGCGGTCTGCCATTCCTTCCTATCTGTCTAATCTAAACATACAGCTGCACTGTAGAAGTGTCTACCTTTCAGTTTCTCCTTATAGCAAGTCAGCAGAGGATCTAACTGATGTAAAGCAAACCTTACAGATCTTTCCATCGTCAGCAGTGATAAGCCACAGAAGAAACTAGAAGAGACAGCAGTGCATGACTTGTGTTGGTCTTTGCAGAAAATGTAAAGACAGAAGCTGAAAGGGTCAAAGGGTGCATGAGCGTTACTGATCGAGCATGTCAGCTGTTAGTGGACTGAAGCCATCACCGTGGGACAACCTTACAACTTCAACACAGCAATGATTTAACTCAATGTTAATCAACGATTATTTCTTGTCCTGAAGCAGAGACCCTGTTGTAAATGATCTGGATATAGAAATGTCTCACTGACCACTAGCCGCGTTTACATGGACACAATTACTCAGATTGATCAGAATAAAAATGCTTCATGTAAACATGACATTCAGATTAATTACACTTATTCGGATCAAAATTTCTTTCCGATTGAGAACTGTGGGTTATGCCGATAGTTGATACGATCGCTGCACATGTAAACACTTCTTCTGAATGTGGGTCAAGTCTGTTATGTCATGCGTTGATGTATCTTACGTTGGCGTTTATAGATGCTGGATGAAAACATGGTGGATATGCAAATTGACTATGCCCCTCTAACTACTCTCGGCATTAGTGGACACGCCCAAAACAGAGTTTTTTCCGTTGCATTCATTTTCTTCTCTCAGAGGAATTCTTCAACTTTGAGAACATTTAGCTGACACATTTAGATTTAGATTAACATTTAGATTTAACATTTAGCATTTATATTTAACATTTAGACATAGATTTAGCATTTAGTTTAAATATTTAACATTTAGACATAGATTTAGCATTTAGATTAAATATTTAACATTTAGGTTTAATGTCTAATATTTAGATTTAGATTTAACATTTCACTTTTAGATTTAGCATTTAGCTTTAACAATTAGCATTTAGATTTAAATTTAAAATTTAGATATAATATTTAGGATTTAGACTTTTTAAAGATGTATGCAATACAAACATGTTGGTATATGAAGATTTTAGACATATTTTCTGCTTAAATGTGATGAAAGAGTGCTAAATGTGGGAAAAGTAAGCTAAATATGAAAATTGAGCATAAACACCTGCAGTCTGAGCGCAGTCATAGAGAAGTGCAGAATTGTGGAATGAAGTTCAAGATAGCTCAAAATGAGTCATTTAGCGTAACATCACCTACTGTAAGTGCATTTAACCCTTTGTACCCGAGGAAGAAACATCTTCTCTTGTGTTTTTCCTTTTCAGCCACAAAATTTTGTTGGTAATTTTGCTTCAGGAATTGTTACTTTTTCTTTCAACCATGTTCATTTATTTACTTTTTTACCTTAAAGTTGGAAAACACCAACTATTTTTCTTCCTTTGAGCAACTTTGTTCTACAAGTTTGATCCTGGTGTTAAACCAGCAACCCATTCTGTTTTAATTTATAATCTGCAAAGTCAGTTTTCTTTGGAACTTTGTGCAGCTTAGTCTTTGAAGATGTCAGAGTTTATACATCAGTTAAAGAACCTGGTGATTTAAGTAACCACTGAGCAGTTTCCCAGTGAACAGCGGTGATCCAGACCAAACAGAGGCAGACACACCAACCTTAGCCAGTCCACTGAGATTTCATCTGCTGGAGAAGCCACTTGGAATCAAATCCATCAAAGAGTTGCTCTCAAACCAGTTAATAACAACAACAAACAGAAAACACAACAAGCCCTGCTTCTTCCATGTCGATTCTTTTTGATATTTTTCTGCTGCTTTTCTCTGTGATGCTACTCCCTGCTGAAACTGCCCTGATGCACTCCGAAAAAAAATAATGTAATGTAACTCACCATCACAGAGCCATCATCTCAAACAAAAACAGTCCTGTTACATCCAGTTAATGTACTCCAACAAAGTATTCTTCCTCAATCCAATTCTCCTGCTAAAAACCTTTATAAATTCCTTTCTTGTGTGTATTTCTCTGAATGTTTACATCAGTTAACACGCGCTTCTTCTTCTTGATAATCATTCATGACTAGCAAACAAGGAATTAGTGAGTTACTGCCACCAACTTGCTTGAGGTGAAGAATGTCATTCAAATGACAGTGGTGGACCGGTGGTGATGAGTTTTACCCACAATGCACTTAGAGCCGATATCGGTGATTCGGTTGTAAATTTGTGCATCATAACGCTACATGTGAGAGTGAAAATAAAGACAGTCATGCAGCACAACATTTTACTGAATATTTTAACATCTAACATGACACTTCTGAGCTGGGCCCATCATGGACGGGCCTGATGCGTGAATGGGCGGGCCCGGTCCGCCCATGATGCCAAGCCTGACTCAACTCAACTCACAGTTAAGTTTAATTTTTTTGTGCGCTGCATTCACATGTCTATTATGTATATTTATTATGTAATTGGCAAATCATTTCCCAGCTGACGTCAGCTGTGATTAAAATACATATTTACATTGATTTTAAAATTAAACAGGAGCCATATTTTCTTTGGAGATACACTCTCTCCTTCATGCACATAGGCACCATCACTCTTGCATGAATGACACACAGAATGCAAGCTCATCATCTATCATGTGTTAAGTCTCCTTCCACCAGGTCCTCCCTTCTCTGTCCCACTCGCTCAGTATCATGCCCATTTATCATTAGCTGACAACCTCTGTCTTGTTCAAGAACCAGAACTTAACTGAGATCAATTCATCATTTCTGTCTACCCCCCAGCCCTACCTGCCTGCTGACAAAATATCGAGAGCTTTAAAGCTGGAGTGCATAACTTTTACATGTCCGTGAATGTCCGTTTCAGCCAAGCCACTATCAGAGGAGATGACACAATGCAGATTAAGCCCATCGGCTCCTCAAACATCTCATGGTATTTTTCAATATATATAATTTTTACTTTGCGTGTCGACTTGCGACATTCCCGCGCTGTCGCATATGAAATTACGTCTTTTATGTCACAACAAGAAAAATAATAAGAAATAGAACGCAGTGTCTCGTAGCAGCCGGCAGAACGTGAAGGTCGACATGGCGGAGAATCCAAATAAACAGCCGAGAGACACTTATCGGGAAGTGGATCCTACCACGAAAAAAAAAAAAAATTCCTGGACGTTCAGCAGAGGGACTATTGGCTAAGAAGGAAAGTGACCGAAGGAGAAGGCAAACGCGAATTTGTATCGGCGTCGCTTTTCCTCGGTGGAGAGAAGAGATCTGGCTGATGTTCAGGGGTGCATAAGTGGTCCGCAGGTCCGCACACACTGTCAAAATATAAAATGCGCACCAGATGAAACCCAGAGCGCCGAAGTTCCAGCTGATCAGCTGATTCTGTCTCTATCTGTGTCAGTTTGTGTCTGTCAGTTTGCCAGTGTAATGGTTTTTCAGTCAGTCAGATCAGCGCAGCTGACTGCAGGATTCTGCATCGTGTCAAAACTGAAAAAATTCACTGAATAAGACAAATAGATCATTGTGGCCCCAACAGCTGACTAATAAATTTCAACACCAAACTGTTAAATGTAGATTAAAGTGAACAATCAAACCTGTAAACAATCCAACCTGAACTCTGAAGGTTTTTTTTTT
>SSNP01000218.1:569950-662096 GCA_006937955.1 Pachypanchax playfairii | reverse complement strand
TGGAAAATAAGTATTTGGTCAATAACAAAAGTTAATCTCAATACTTTGTTATATAGCCTTTGTTGGCAATGACAGAGGTCAAACGTTTTCTGTAAGTCTTCACAAGGTTTTCACACACTGTTGCTGGTATTTTGGCCCATTCCTCCATGCAGATCTCCTCTAGAGCAGTGATGTTTTGGGGCTGACGCTGGGCAACACGGACTTTCAACTCCCTCCAGAGATTTTCTATGGGGTTGAGATCTGGAGACTGGCTAGGCCACTCCAGGACCTTGAAATGCTTCTTACGAAGCCACTCCTTCGTTGCCCGGGCGGTGTGTTTGGGATCATTGTCATGCTGAAAGACCCAGCCACGTCTCATTTTCAATGCCCTTGCTGATGGAAGGAGGTTTTCACTCAAAATCTTACGATACATGGCCCCATTCATTCTTTCCTTTACACGGATCAGTCGTCCTGGTCCCCTTGCAGAAAAACAGCCCCAAAGCATGATGTTTCCACCCCCATGCTTTACAGTAGGTATGGTGTTCTTTGGATCCAACTCAGCATTCTTTCCCCTCCAAACACGACAAGTTGAGTTTCTACCAAAAAGTTCTATTTTGGTTTCATCTGACCATATGATGTTCTCCCAATCCTCTTCTGGATCATCCAAATGCTCTCTAGCAAACCGCAGACGGGCCTGGACGTGTCCTGGCTTCAGCAGGGGGACACGTCTGGCACTGCAGGATTTGAGTCCCTGGCGGCGTAGTGTGTTACTGATGGTAGCCTTTGTTACTTTGGTCCCAGCTCTCTGCAGGTCATTCACTAGGTCCCTCCGTGTGGTTCTGGGATTTTTGCTCACCGTTCTTGTGATCATTTTGACCCCACAGGGTGAGATCTTGCGTGGAGCCCCAGATCGAGGGAGATTATCAGTGGTCTTGTATGTCTTCCATTTTCTAATAATTGCTCCCACAGTTGATTTCTTCACACCAAGCTGCTTACCTATTGCAGATTCAGTCTTCCCAGCCTGGTGAAGGTCTACAATTTTGTTTCTGGTGTCCTTTGACAGCTCTTTGGTCTTGGCCATAGTGGAGTTTGGAGCGTGACTGTTTGAGGTTGTGGACAGGTGTCTTTTATACTGATAACGAGTTCACACAGGTGCCATTAATACAGGTAACGAGTGGAGGACCGAGGAGCCTCTTAAAGAAGTTACAGGTCTGTGAAAGCCAGAAATCTTACTTGTTTGTAGGTGACCAAATACTTATTTTCCACCATAATTTGCAAATAAATTCTTTAAAAATCAGACAATGTGATTTTCTGGATTTTTTTTCCTTATTTTGTCTCTCATAGTTGAGGTATACCTATGATGAAAATTACAGGCCTCTCTGATCTTTTTAAGTGGGAGAACTTACACAATTGGTGGCTGACTAAATACTTTTTTGCCCCACTGTATACATAAGCACGCATCAACCTGTGTGTTAGGAAAAGAATAAACCAGAAAAGAACACATGAGGGGAGATAGGTAAAAAAAAATCCTCTCACGCAGCACCCACTGGGTGGCGCTGTTTGAGATTGAAAAAAAGCCTTAGCGGGGGACAATAAACGAGACACGTCGAGAACTTTTGTAGGGATGTGAAGTGCGATCAGTGTGTGTATGCATGCAGAGAAGAGTCAAGGACACCATCTCTGGGCCAGAACCGATTGTTATGTCTGTCCTCAGTCTGTTGGCGTCCAGTGGACAGGGGAAGGGAGGGGCTGTGGTCCTCCGTACTCGCTGCTCCAGGAGACTTCAGTGCATTGGCCTTGAGGCCAGCCAAAACAAAGATAAGAGTAATTAGATCGAAGCCGAAGAATTTTAGCAGCTCCTGTTGTCCATATGGTACACTTTTGTGGAGAATCCCAAACAGCCAAATAAAACCAAATTACATGAAACAGCCAATCAATCACTCCTCCACATAGAACCGAACCTGCAGCTTCTCCAAGATGACACCCATTCTTCCAGTGAGATCCAACACATCAGTCTGTGATCCAGACCCCCGAGCTTTCTAGTCCGAGTGCTGCCAGATAAGGTTACATACTTTCCTTATTTTCCAAATTTGTCAATACGTCAGGTGACTGCCAGCTCCAATCAGCAGGTTCCCACGTCAGTAATCCAAATAAATACGTCCTCCACCGACACAGCGTGGGTCGAGTCCGAGCATGGTGGCTCCCCCTTCTCAAGCCTCAATTGTAGTAAAAAAAAAGTTTTCCAATGTGTAAGTGACCACGATACCAGATCCATATAAATTTCCAGTTCGTAGCAGCCAGTACAGAAGGCACAGAGACATGCAGACACGAGACAGAAGCAGGAAAGGGGGGGAGGGTTGTAGAAGATAAGGGAGAAGCTGCGAAATGCGACTGTCCTCGACAAGAGCAAGACAAGAATGACAAGACAAGAAATTGCTTATTGTTAGTTGTGTGTGTATTTAAACAATTCAAAAAGTACTAAATAACCTTTCCGTAGCCGTGTCTCAGACAGCCATTGCTGGAACCGGTGTTCTGTTGAAATATGCTACCTGTTGAGATGTGCTACAGATTCCTTCTGCACATGTGCCGTTCTGCAGTCTTGACTTCAATAAACAGATTTATTGTTTATTTTTTGTTTCTATATTTTTTCATAAATACATTTTATCTATCAAACAAATTCTCCCAGGACAGAAACACTAAATATGATGTTATTTTTACTTTCTTTGCATTGTCAGAGTGACAGGCAAATGTTTGGACACACCCAGAGGAGAAGGACCCAACAATGGCCGATAAGGACCCAGAAGGGCTTTTATATAGAAAATATCAGAGAAGGATCATAAAATATTATTAAATAACTAACAGGACACATTCATCATAAACAAGAATACTGTATAAATGTCATATGACATCTCATTATGAAATATGTGTCATTTCGTACTATGAAGGCATTTTTCTTCAGGGCAGCATAAACCATCAGAACACCACTTCTGGCTGCGACCTGAAACAGGCTACTGAAGTTATTTAGTGCATTGCAAAGCCATCAGAGGCGTCTAGAGTGAAACTGGAACATGTTTTTCGGTGAGTATCCAATTAGACAAGTTTCAAAACAGTAGCTTAAAGTTTTAAAAGTTATTTCGTACTGCTTTAAATTTAGAGACTACAAACTTGCAGTGAGAAATAAAGATGGCAGATTCACTCTGTGTTTAGCCAGAGGTCCATGTACCATGTTTAGTAGGGGTGCTTTTCAGAAATGGCAAAATATGTCATTGGGTACCCAAAATGCTGCCATACAAATGACTTAAATGTGGCTTGGGCTTCCTCAATCATGTTGCTGTGCTGCTACCAGAGAAAATGTACGTTCTCTCTGCTGCTAAAGCTGCTGCTTTTCTTTTTCTTGTTAGTCCAGGCAGACTAGACCCTACAAAGGAGCATTACTGCCCCCACAGGTCACACAGGGAATAGTTCACACACCTGCCTCTTGCCCACGAAACAGCTTTTTACAAATACAAGAATTCTTGTGACAATTCAATCTCGCGAGATCTCATGTGACAAGATCTTGTCACACCCCTAATGTTTAGCATTTCCAGGGCATGACCTGTGACGTAATAGTTCAAAAAAGGTAATAGATAATAGAGAAAACTGAATGGCTTGAAAAATATGACCAAAAATTTTTTACAAAAATATCTCCACAACATATGGAGTGACAAATGTAAACTTTTTGCACTCTTAGACACTCTAAATTTACTACACAAAGCATTTAAGGGCTAAAAAATGTGAATTTTCACGATTTTCCATTTAAAGAGAAATACTCCAGATGTATTTCCTCTTTAGCACATTTTTTTCAAATGTTAGTTTTGGATGTCAAAGACAGTCAATTTTATTTCTTTATTTACTTTTACTTTTCAAACTGTTTACTGTCCCACAGCTGAGAGCAAACCTGTCTCTAATAGTGAAATCTCACCAGGATGCACATAAACAACATACGTTCCAACCACCAACACACACACACACACACACACACCCACAAGTGTGTTTTGGTATCCTTATGGGGACCGTCCATTGACTTCCATTGATTTTAGTAACTAGATTTATACCTAACCCAAACCCTTTTCCTAACCTTAACCATTACTGATCTATAACTAACCCTAAGACTAACTAAAACTCTATTCACACCATACCTATAAACCTAACCCCTAACCCTAAAAAGGGGAGTCCCCCTCATGGGGACCAGGCTTCGGTCCCCACAAGAACCCTCGGACCCCAGAAAGATAGTAAAAGTCAGAAAACGGGTCCTCAGGAGGTCAGAAATACAAACCACACACACACACACACACACACACACACACACACACACACACACACACACACACACACACACACACACACACCTACACACACACTCCATTTGACACCAAATCAGCCCTCGCTCCATTGGTTCTCTTCTGTTAGCCCATTACAGCCAAGAACAGATGGATTTCACAGACGTACCATCAACACTGGGTGCTGGCGACACTCACACTGAGCTGATATTACTACCAGAACATCCCTGGTCCAGATCAGTAGTACCACTGATTTCCACACTAGACATATCCAATGATGCCACTAAAATGGGTAGTAAAGGGGGCGCCATGGCCACCCCATGATCTGCTCTGTTATATAGACTACATATCATGATGGTTTAATAAAACTTCTTAAAATCCGTTGTGGTTTTTTGTTTTTGCGAACCCCATTTGGACCCACCTCAGACACCCCTCTGAATATGTCAGTGTTTGACGTGAATGAGATTTTAATTACTCACTGCTGCTACCTTCATGTGCAGTGATGAATTATAAATACAGCACCAATAACGCAGTGACCATCACCTAGCGGCTCCTGGGCCATATCTGGGCTGCAAAGGAAATGATGTGAGAATCAGAACCCAGTTTAGTGTTAGTTTGTGCTCATGTTCCATATTTGACCATCAAAGGTACAGTATGTAAGAATTTTGCAGTGAAATACTCACACAACAGTCTAATGTCCCACCGATGTTGAAAATAAAGTTACATTGTAACAGATCTCGATCTCAGCCAGCTGGGTGGTCACAGTTTCAGTCACATTCTGGGATGGAATCATTGTTTACACATCCAGACTTCCTGGTTCCACCGAGAATCACGTGAGCCTGCAAGGCTGCCAAGTCTTCAACACAAGCGGTTGCAATTCCACAACAATCAGCAGCAAAGAGTAAAAGAAGCAGCCCCGAGGTAAATTGCAGTAGACCTAACAAACCACAACATCCTTCTCTGTAAAAAGAAACAACTGAGCAGCAGAGCTGCACTCCTTGTACAGGCGTAGTTCACGTATCTGATCTTTTGGCAAGACTCATTCCGTTCAAACAGCAAGTCACATTCAGGTCGCGTTCCACTGGCAATATGAACGACCTTGCAAAAAGATTTGATTTCACAAAAAAATCGGAATCGAGCAGTAAGACCTGCAGCGTGAACGTAGCCTAAGTTCAGACTGCAGGTCTTAATGCTCAATTTCGATTTTGGATGAGAAAAGGGTGAAATATCTTTGGTTTGTATTGTCAGTGTTTTAAGCATAGAAAATTCAATAATTCATCCGGATATACGTATATCTCAGTGAAGTTGCAATGAGGGGGAAACATCATGAATGGAGTAGACACTTCTTTTATTCTATTATCTGTAAAATCAGTGAGATGTGATGTCTCATGAATTCAACACTTTTCTGCTCTGCTGGACAAGAATCTCTTTGGTTATTATGGTTATTACACTCACGCCTCCTCATTAAAGAGGCCATTTCACACAAATTTCCCGACTTTGTGGTTATTTCTGAAGTATTAACCTGTTAACCTGAATCACTGATTAACAGACCTTTCAATCTGTCTGCGTGAAGATTCGTCCGGCTTCGGCTACAACTCATTAATATTCATTAAGCTAATTTGCTGGACTCAGATTGGCTAACAAACTAGCCTATGAGAGCACGGCTTCCTGTTTCCTTCCCCGCTGCGCATGGCAACAGCGCACCGAGTCTTCCGGTTCGATACGTGTTTATGCTAACAGCTTTTAGCCAGCAACTAAACTCAACTGTGGGAGCTGATGAATACTAATGAGCAAAGGAGTTGTGATGAAACAGATACAGGCCTCTCGAACTCGGGTGTTATCACCACTTGTGTAGTTTGAGAGATAAAAACTGAAAGAGAAGTTATTGTTCCATTTTCACACCCAGTACGAAGCCGAGAACACCTGTGGAGCTAAAATATTCAACAGAAACCTCAGAAGAACCGTTTTTAATGAAACGGATCGATCAATCAATTTCAAATAGATAACTGCTGTTAGCCTCCTTAAATGACATTTGCAAGCACTGTGTTGGTGCACAGTCATCATGCTTTGTGAAAACTTCTATTTATTTGTCTGCAGTGTTCTAAAAGAAGAAGCACTACACCCTTTTCCTCATAAGTTTCCTACGGGGGGGGGGGAGAACAGTGACAGGGTTGTGTTTTAGAGTTTAGTGGCTTTAGCAACACAATTATATGTTGTCAATGCCTTGAAAAGTGAAGCCCCTCCCAATATTTTGTTTACATCCTTATGTGTTCTCTTTCAATGTACAGTAAGCCCTGTCGTATATCTGTGTTCACTTTCAGACCGTAGGAGGAGAATGTTGGAGTACATTCACAGAGTGACAGATTGCTTCATTCATCTTTAGGGAAATGGGATGGAGGAAATAAACTTCTTTATATGGACGAGTGGAGTGATGAAGGGAAAGTAGGCAACACAAAACAAAAGGTGGAAGGAAATAAGCAGATATGGAAAGGAGTTTTTTGACGGCTTTGCTGACTCCACCTGAGAAAGTGGATTGCTTCGGTGTACCACAAACCCCCCGATACACACACCTCTCATTGCAGTCAGCGTTAACTGACTTATTGACTTTCTCCGATAGTGGAAGGAGTTTCATAAAGAGAGCATTGCATGGTAAATGTTTAGGCTAGCTTCTATGGCAATGTTCTCACTGTAAAGGTGTTTCATCTCCATGGTGACAGTTTACTGGGTGAGGCATAGACATCATATACAGCAGTAGTTTAGGAATGTGTAGCTTCCAGCAGAAGTTTTCTCATTTACTCACTCTAAAGAAAAATGTGGTGAAAATGAGAATATGCTAATTAATCTGATACATTTTGTGCTATTTTCTATGTGAATTATTTCGTTGCGTTGATTTATTTATTTATTTTTTACATTTTGAAGTTGCAGAACAAATCAGTTTTGTTGATTAGTCCCAGAAAATGGAAGTAAAAGAGGAACAGAGGTGATTCTTCATCACTGGCAGCATGTTCCTTTGCAGAGAGCGAGCAGAGGGGATTAATCAGGAGAAAAGGCTTCTGCTGCTACTAGGTGACGAAGCACCTACTGTCAGCTGTGTTTGCATATCATCGTCTGTAACATTGTGAAGGTGGAACTGACCTCACGGCTCACACACACACGACCCATCATTCTTGTGCTCTATTTCTCCCTCGACACGTATAAATCCTTGTGTTTGAACAGAGAGCAGCATAGAGAGTATTTATACACAGAGAAGGAGAGGCAGGAAATA
The DNA here is from genome assembly GCA_006937955.1 of Pachypanchax playfairii. Lineage (NCBI taxonomy): Eukaryota > Metazoa > Chordata > Actinopteri > Cyprinodontiformes > Aplocheilidae > Pachypanchax > Pachypanchax playfairii. The sequence continues at coordinate 654,533 of SSNP01000218.1, read as the reverse complement.
AGGACAGGCCTGAAAAGATTTCTCACTGCTCTGCATAGTGGTTGTTATCTAATCCTCTGTAATCATGGTTCACTTCATATTCCAGTTTATGCTGGACTGTCACACCTCATTAGGAACAATGGCGCTTCTTTACTGATTCATCTGCATATTAAAATGTTTTTCTTTTATTTGTTCTTCACCACGTTTACTACATATCTTGCATTTCTATTGATTTTCTCTGTATTTTTAACTCTGTTTTTATTCCATCTGTTTATTTCTGGCACCTTTACACACTCCCTGTCTCATATTTAGTTGTTGTTTTTTAAATGAATTAAGTTTTACACAAAGTCCTCTTCTACCAAGTCTCGACACCAAAAACAACCTTTGTCTTCAGCACATCCCAGCAACCAGAAATGTCTTCACCAAGCTGCAGGAGGCCTCAGATTTCTGCTTGGGTGGTGAGAGTGAGAAAGGTGGACAGGTTGGAGTTTTCCAGCTCTGGTTTTGTTGTATTGCCTAACAGATTGTTCCTATCGGGAGCGAAGTGGGCGACGTTGTGGGAGGTGGTTGTTTTAGCCGTCATCAGGGGGCAGCTGCAGTGTTAGCAGTTTTGGCGCCATGGTAAGTGGAGTGTAGTTATTATTAGAGCCTGGTCCATCCATCTTCTTGTCTAGGAAAGATGCTGGGAGAATTGAGGTGGCGTGGGCTTGTGTTCAGCACTTTCATGGCCACCCACTTTCCCCTCAATCATCACGCTGCTTTTGTTTGTTCTGTCCCTTTTTTTCTCATTTATATATTTGTCGTTTTTTTTTTTTGTGGTATTTATGCAGATCTGCGAGAGGATGTAACTGTCAGTAATTTTAAAACAGGTGCAAATTCATCATGATACAATTTTAAGGTGTTTATAACAAAACTGAGCAGTAGCATACATTAAAATCTGACCTGCTGGATCTGATTAAGACAGATTTAATGATTTCTTTCATAAAAATCTAATTTAAAGCCTTGGAGGAAACAGAAAGCAACTTCATATATGAGCTACCTGCTTCACACTTCCAGCTCCTTTAAAACCTGAAACTCCTCAATAATTACTTTGTCACTGTCAACTGTTTTTTCAGGATCAGCAGTGTTCTCGAGGGTGTTTCCAAATACTGGAGCGTTCTCAGTGTCCTCGTGTGAGTCGTGGGATTTTGTTCTTGTCTTGCTGGAATTTGAATTTGAAAATCTGAAAGTCAAATTTTCCTTAAAAATGACTGAAGGATTGTCAGGCGTGTCTGAGATCCATCTGGAACTCCTCCTCAATTTAATTTCCATAAGTCAAATAGTTCAAGAAGAGTGAAAATGTTTGGGAGGGGCTGGTGACTAAACTAAGTCTTGACTGATTGGAGACCAGAACCACATTCTGAGCAGGACAACCATGAGATTATAATAAAGAAATATTGTGACTAAGACAAGATTTCTGGCAAGAATATTTGCACAACAATTGCATGAATGTAGTATTTTATCGGCTGTTTCCACATAAGCAAAGTGTTGTAATGATTCATTTTGATTCCATTTGAAAATGTGTGTATTTTTGCCTCCAGCTTGTCGTCGCCTGGTGATATACCACGTAAAGTTTCCATTATCAATCACTATGAAACTGAAAATATTCTAGAAACTTCCCAATATGCACATAAAAATAATAATGGATTAGAAAATCTAGATGAGCAGCTGGGTTTATTTTTAGAAGACTGTTGACCTAGATTAAAAAACAACAACAAAAAACTAGATAGTAAGATTGAAGTTGCCAGACTGGCTCAGCAGACAATCCCATACCCCGCACTGCAATTACACATGAACACCTGAGCAGTGCAATGATGTCACCTTGCGTCACAGTGATGGCTGCCAGACGCTGAGACAGAAGCATATGTTGTTGATGTGACTGGTCCAAATGTGCAAGGAGTCTGTGGTGAGGGACCAACAGCAGATGGTTCATCTAAATCTGCAGCAACAAGAGGAAAAAACAAATTCTCCCACCCTTTTCCACCTAGCAGCTTTATGCCAAAGGTCCAAGTCTTATTTTTGAAATATCCATTTGCTGAGTCGTCATTTTAAGGACAAACCTGTGTTAACAACTATAGTTTGTTTTTGCATAAAATAGGAAGTTTTTGGCAACATGTATGAAAGAGCCAACAGTAAAAGCTCATCAACTTGATTTGAAGATCACCTCTGTATGTCTTACGTAAAGCAAAACTAATAAAGTTAGTGAAAAACGGGAGAATAAAATGAAATAATGTTTTCTTTGAAGGCTTTCGAGCCAATTTGTTCAGATTTAATTAGAGAGCAGGAGCGTGTCTGAAACAGCAGCCAGGGAGAGACCCGCCTTCCTACTATCTTCCTGGATTCTTAAGCCTCCTGCCACTGGGAACGAGTGCAGGTCCATCAAACATAGAAGCTAAATGGTTCTTGCCTGCATAAAGTTTGTACCAATTTACCTAAACTTTCACTGTCCTGAATACTTCAAAATCTAGCATTCTCAGGCACACCCCCCTCTACCAATGTCAGTATCTTTTTTTGGAGTTGCACTGATATTATTCAATTGGAATAAATGACAGGATTGAACATCAGTCAGAAAGAGCAACACAAAAACATGGAGACCTAAATGTAGCTTGTGTGGTACGCGTGTGCCCCTAAATCACCAGGAGGGAACAAATGACGTAGAGTCGTCTGTTTTAAAAGACACAACAAGATAAATGTATTTTATTTACTGGTACTGATAGGTAAAGAGCTCAGAGGAGTAAATACAAGTAGCATGCTACTGAAATCATGATCATTTTCAAATACAGTGGTCGACGCTTATATGCACAAAACATTTGGAGGTATCATACATGCATCTCACTAAATCTCGCTGTTTCTCACTAGTTACTTGACTGTAAACCTCCGCTGGTGTTCTCACACACACCGTCGCTGTTTGGTGTGTGGAACTAGACTGCTCTGGCGTGTCTGTCGATCGTCTGCCTGAAGCTGTCAGACAGTCGCAAAAAAATAATCACCGACTTTTTCAGTGTGAAATAGTGTCACATGTAACATTTGTTCTAGTTTTTATTGCCCGATCATGAGTTCTTAAGATCCGATATAGAAAACCGTTAATCTTAATCTGTGCTGCACCGTCGCGTCCATGTGTGTCACATGGACGCACCATGTGACACGCGCGTGTATCTGGCGCATCTGTTTACTTATAGTGTCATAGTGGATCCTCTCTACGAGTATATAACTTCCTCTGTTTGAGAGTTTTATTCTCCTAATATATTGTAATTGCGTTATTGCATCATTTCTGATTATTTGTTATTACCGAACACTGCTACCCGTGTTTACAGTCCAAATGACCACCGATAGATAAATACACACAACGCTTATATGCACAAATTTGCCGGGCACCGAGGTCGTGCATATAACCGTCGACCACTGTATTTCAAAACATGTTAATATCCTGAAATAATTTAGTTCTGCCTTACCTGAACTGCAAATAATATTTATCTGTCTATAGTTATCTATAACATTTCTAAAATTAAAAATATATCCTTTCAAACATTAAAATTGGGGTGACCCAAGTTAACATCACGTCAATAATTATTTTCAAATTGGATGTTACTGTAATGTGTAATAATTTTGATCCATGAAAGATAATAGAAGAAGCTAATATTTCTCCCAAAACAAAAATTAATAAACAACAAAATTTTTAATTATTCTGACTCATCATTTTCTTCTTTTAAAAGCAAACTGAGCAGCATCATTAGTCTTTGCTCTTAAAGTGCCTTTTTTTATACCTGAACTTCAATTTAGCAAAAATGTATCAAAGACTAGACTAATTTGAAATCTAGTTAAAATATGCTACCTGTTGTAACTTTATGCTAATCAGGGCTTGCTTTGATTGGCTGTTTGCATATCAGTGTGTAAGGTAAACACACAATGAGCTGAGAATAAACACACTCTTACTTCCTTCTCATCTTTGAAACATGAAGCTAACCCTTTCTCCAACATTCCCGCGCGACTGCAACAAAAAACGTAATAAAAGTGATATTTTTTTCTGAGTGGCTCACTCAGTTTAATCTAAAATAATCTAGTCTGATAAGAATAAAGACAGAGGCAAGGACTTGTAAATCAACCCTTCGAAGAAAGAAAAACACAAAGAGACAAAATTAATCGGAAACAAAGAAAATTAGCTAGAAACAATGAGCGTGCTTTTCCACAAATGGTTGTTATGGAATCAGTTTCTTGTCAAATGGTTGTTACCTAAAATTTACTCATTAACATTATAAACAGGGGTGCACATAATATTTTTGGCCTGGTTCTCAGAAGAGAACCTGGGTTGTTGTTTGGTCCTCACATTTTTAAAGCCCGTGTAAAGTAACAACAAATGTGTGTTCTGAGTTTGTCACTGCATAGGAATATTAGTTATTAGTCATCCAGCCAAATTTGAATGATTAAAAACACTGAGAAGCATACAGTATGAAATTTGGTTACAAAATAATGAAAAAAGGATCAGTTTTCTCTGCTCTGAGACGCTGGGGGCGTGTCCGCTGCAGGCGCTGAAACCTGTCTGTCTCATCCTCTAGCAGCACCTCCTTCTCTTCCCCACATCACTGCATTTCCTCCGTTTCTGAGTTCCGGCTGGTTTGTTAAGTTTGAGGTTCTACCCACATGTAAAACTGCGCATCGCTGCTTTTTGAGGAGTTGAAATATTTCCACACAACCGCAATGCTTCAGACTTGTTGATCAGTGAAGGAGCGGAATGTGCTGCTACGCCATTCTGAGCTTTGTTTAGCATATGAAGGCAGCAGGTGGCAGAAGTAGCTCCTACCTATCATGCTGGTTTAGTTACTGTCTACTGTGTGGCTCCTCTGCACAAAATCGACCCAAAGCTTTTTCAGACGGTCATCCCTCGGATGAAGGAGCGGGAAAACCACTGAAGCTACCTCACTGTACGGTTTTATATGACGAGAGGAGCAGGGGGCGGGGTTATCCTGAAGGGCAGCGGCTGCCCTTTTAGACCCGCCCATAAAATCCTGAAACAGAAAACTCTTGAAACGCAATTTGAAGACTAGCTCCACAATTCAGTTTTTAACTGTTGGGAGGTTTTTCACATGTTTAGAACATTTATTATGTTTATAATGTGGTTAGAAGAAAATAGCAGAATTCCCTTTACACGGTCTTTAAATGTGTCTCGCTGTGTCTCTTCCGAGCTCCTCTGCTTTGTTTTTGGTTTCATCAAGCTTCAAATTCAGTCTGTTTACTTTATCTGGCTCTATATTTGTTTCAATAAAAATCCTTTAATTGTTGAAAAAATCAAGAGAAACCAGTAAAATATAAAAATACTGGTNAAAAAAAACCCTTCAGAGTTCAGGTTGGATTGTTTACAGGTTTGATTGTTCACTTTAATCTACATTTAACAGTTTGGTGTTGAAATTTATTAGTCAGCTGTTGGGGCTTCTGTCATTTATTGTAACTGTTTTTTGTTTTGAAATGATGAGGATGTTTGTAATGTGATGCAGTCAGATAAAAAGATACACTGGACAGTTATGGGGCATTGACTGCATATTCCATAGTGCTTTGCGCACATTCAAAATGGCGCGGATCACAGACAAATACGCTGATACTGTTGATTAAAACAGGTGGTTTTCTGTATTTTATAGCACAAAAAGGTAGTTCTACACGTCTGTGCCACGATGGTCTATTTGTCTTATTCAGTGAATTTTTTCAGTTTTGACGCGATGCAGAATCCTGCAGTCAGCTGCACTGATCTGACTGACTGAAAATCCGTCACACTGGCAAACTGATACACAGAGACAGAGAGAGACGCAGCATCAGCTGATCAGCTGGAACTTCGGCGCTCTGGCTGAGAAACATATCAGTCAAACAAAAGAAGTCAACGGGATTCTTCATTTATTTGACAATGAACCGCCTATGATTAACATAAAAATTCACGCAGCTCAGCCAAACCAATGTTAAGTACGCAAACGCGTGTTGCAACTTTTCATCTGGTGCGCATTTTATATTTTGACAGTGTGTGCGGACCTGCGGACCACTTATGTGCACCCCTGATTATAAATTCAGCAAAAGGCTGATAATGAGAACATTATCTGGTTCTATGAGTCTCACAGCTTCAGTGTTTCAGTCTCTCTGTTCCGGCTCACACGGCTGAACCAACCTGGTAAATGCACTGGCATGACCGGAAAGATGCAGGTTATTGAAAAATATTCAACCTTCATATTTCAGGAATTAGATTAAATGACATTTTCACAAATTAGATTGAGAAAATGTATGAACTCACAGCTCAGCTGCTAACACCCAGTTTGAGCAGTGACCTTGTCCACTTAATGCTCTTTGCTACCGGTGACTTGTGCCAGGTGGTTCTGTCAGAGCGTTGGGGCAGACCAGGTCACAGAAATAACATTTGCTCTTGTTTTGTTGCTTTAATAAGTCTCATTAATAAACTAGACGTGTCACCAACAGCGTTTGACCATGTCCCTTCTGGACTGGGATGATTTTAGGCGTCACATGATGTTGGGATGCACGCAGATTCAGGAGATTTTTAACCCAATAATACCAATATATCATATTTGATACATGTGTTTCTGAGATCTCTTTCTCATCGATATGATCAATACTTGTCTTAAAAACTTGTTGTATATGCATGTATTCTGCCTCATGGTGGATTATCATGTCACTACAGGCAGCTCAAGTTTAGTTTGGATCATTTATAACATAGTTGCTCCCCGTAAATAATCCACTTGGCTTTTTCAGGAAAATCCTTGCTGATGTTTTGAGAAGTCACGGTAAGAGTAACATAAAAAATCGAAGTCATTTTGCCCTGCGGTGGACGGACGGGCGGACACTCAGTCATGAACACACACACCAGTTGTTGGAAAGCCGGCTGGTTCAGATCGCTCTGCAGTGCGTATTCATTTGCAAAGTCATCTAGTCTAAAATAATCTATTGAAAGGATGCATATTTATTAAGTAACTCATTTTTTATATTACAATTAAACTGCAAAAATGGCCAATGTATCAAATGCGATACAAAAAATAAATAATAAACAACATGATATTGCAAAAAAAAAAAAATGCGTGGACTTTGTTAGATGGGTTCATAAACATCTCAGTTCCAAAAGATCAGAACTTTCTGGCTATTTTTTGATTGGTTGGGTCTTTCTGGGTTAACATCAGAGTTGAGTTTTTATCGTTCCTAAAGATATTCTTCTGTCTTGTGTGTTTTGGTAACGGGCTTGTGCAGTTAGCTTGTTAAAGAGACGTGCTATTGAAAGTGTGCAGATTGTTACAAATCCGTGTATGGTTCGTTCTTTGGTTGTTCCGTTTCAAAATAAAATCAGAAAAAACAAATAATCAGTTAGTTTTTTTTGTTATTTTGTTTTAAAACCAAATTTGAAAAACAAAAAATAGAGAAAGAAAAAAAAGCTTAATTTTTCCCAATTTGCAGGTTAAAAAAAAAAAAGCTTTGTCTCCTTCAGCGGAAGGGGGAGTTGATGCATCACACATTAAGGGCTCGAGTGTAACTTTCTTGTAAAGTTTTCGTGCTTTAGCCCAGACTAAGACTTCCAGGATCTCTGGCGTTGCAACAAATTAAAACAAATGCCGGATTTACGTAAAAATCCATTGCTGTAGTTTTTGCATTTGTTAAATATTAAGTTTTTACTTGATTTTATTTTGAAATGGAAAAACCAAAGAATAACCATACACAGACTGTTACACAGTTGTTTTCTTCTTTACTGATTTTAACACCCTCAGTTGAAAGATGATGTTAGGATTTCATTACACTGATGACATACTGTCAGGCTTCATTAGCTAGAAAGTTTGGATATAATTTGCAGTCTGTACCTACTGAGAAAAATTTGTATGAACACAGAGTTTGTTGTAAACTTTATTTATTTTTTGTTTCTATGGCTTCAACCTTTGGTTCATAAATATTGTTTTTAAAACTGATTTAACCTTTAAACTTATAAACCACTTCACATTTGCTGAAGCATCAGAAATGCTACAGTTTGCTCCTGCAGCTGCTATTTAAGCTAATAAATTTTCACATAATTTCATGTAAAAAAAAAAAAGAGATAAGAAATTTCGTTGAAATTTTCTAGATTGGAGTGATTTCAGGCAACAGTGATCCTCTTTGTTTGTGTCAAGTTTGGTTACGCTGTTAAACTATTTCACCAAACTGAGTATGTTCAGATAGCTAGCTACAGTAGATAAGACATTTTAACACAAAAAAACCTCTTTCAAAAAAGCAGAAATATTCATTTTAACAGACTTAGCTTAGCTAACAGCTAATGCTAATGTGCAATGTGTAATTAAACATTGAATACATAAATGAATAAATAAATTAGACCAGAGAAATTGGGTTCCATTCCATAAGTTCACATGTTCTAACATGGAGGTTGGTATACATATAATGGCACGATACCTGACAGCCACAAAGACACTAGTGGAGCTGATTCTCTGTCTGGAGCTTGCACACTTGTGCCATCCAGTCAAAGCCAAGAAGATGATTGCTATCAGCACGGTCCTGGCTATTAGATTAGCCATGCATTGTTTACAGAGTTGGGGCTTAAAGAGGCCATTTCATACAAATTTCAGGACTTTGTGGTTATTTCTTAAGTATTAACCAGTAATATGAAACATTTAAAATCTAAAAAACGTCAGGAAACACTGATTAACAGACCTTTCAATCTGTCTGTGTTAAAATTCGGGTGGTTCCGGCTCCTTCCGTCAGGCCTCGAGCAGCAGCTCATTAACATTAATTATTTGAATTTGCTGGACTCTGATTGGCTAACAAACTAGCCTATCAAAGCAAGATATACTGTTTCCTGCCGCGCTGCGCATGGTAACATCAGACGTAGTCTCTTCCTGTTTGCTACATCTTATGCTAACAGCTTTTAGCCAGCAGCATGCTAGGTGTGGTTTCAACTGCAGGAGCTGCTGAATACTAATGAACAAAGGAGTTGTGACGAAACAGATACAGGCCGTTCGGACTCGGGAGAACTCAGGTTTTATCACCACCTGCGTAGTTTGAGAGATAAAAACTGAAAGAGAAGTTGTTGACCTGTTTTCACACCCACTATGAAGGTAAGAACACCTGTGGAGCTAAAAAATTCAACAGAAACCTCAGAAAACCCGTTTTTAATGGAGGGGCCTCTTTAACATGTACCAGGCTCATCAGCCCTCTTAAGGAACGCTAACGCTTCTCTTAAGGGAAGCAGTGGGAGAGAAGACTCAACAACAGCTGAAGACTTTGTTGTTGCTATATAAATGTGACTGTACAAGAGAATAGAGCCATGCGTGATGCATTTATGGCAGTTTTTATTTTTCACTGACAGATGTTTATCATACAAGTTATATGACTCTTCTGACTCAAAGATGACCCTGAAGCTCTTACTGAGCAGCAAAATGTGAAAGCATCATGAAACTTGTCAATCTATAATTTTTTACAGCTTTGAATGACCAAATCCTCAGAGTTCAGTAGTTCAGCTTTATTTTTCCAGCACAGAATTCAATATTTTTGATGCAGTAAAATGTTTTGTGATGTTCTAATGTTTTAGTTCAGGTAAATTTGGTCTCAAATCCCAAATCAAATGCCATCTCTGTAAAATTATTTCCAGGACGCGAGATATTTCATCCATCAGTTGAATTTCTTTATAAGTGGAGTAAATGATTTCTGAAGCTACTGGGAAAATTGAGCCACTTTGCCACCGTTGTAGTTCATATTAGCACCATGGCAAGGAATGAAGACATGACCAGAGGAGGGAATTGCTCTGCCAAAATCTGTCACTTCCTCGCCAGTGCATGGGGAGAGATGGGCAAGGTAGTGAGCTGAGCCAACTTTCCATTCCAGATGGAAAGCTGGAAAGAAGGATTGTTGTTCTCAGATCCGGCTGTCAGCTTTTGCAGTATAACTGATCTGTACGTCCATTATACTTTCATCAAAATTTAGCCACATTAATGTCCTGAATGACAATGATTAGTCTTTCCTGTCTACCCCACAGTATGTCTTGTGTCTTAGGGAGTGATGTTTGCAAAACATTCAACCCTTCCTGTTTAGTAGGATCTCCTCTACAGTGACTCCCTTCATCTGCACTTATAATGGAGCCCATCATTATTCCAGTCGCACTGCTGATGGTCAAATCACCAGCTGACAGAGCTCGACTGTCCCTCTTTGTCCTCTCTGTCAGAGCCGTCGTTTGCTCTGACTCGAATCCAAAACCCTTGGCAGGATTTAAAAGCACATCACCTCTCATTGGTGTGGACTGACACCCTCTCTTGGCCACATGAGGGACATCATGTCCACGTGTGAATGCCGAAGGATCAGTCGAAAATTTTTAAACGATGGTCATAAGTGCAAGTTGTTACATATTTTAGCAGTAAAAGTCCAAATGTGTCGAATTTTGAATGTTGGTGAAATGAAAATTTCCATCATCCTTGTTTCGTCTCCTCTCAGATCCAACTGGCTGAAGCCTTGCTGTGGGCGTCGAGTCGCCCTGTGGCAGGTCTGTCTGCTCAGTGCTGGTTTCAACTGTGTCCTGGTGGCGTGCGTTATCCTGGTGGTGCTTTTCCTGTCGCTGGAGCTGCTTATAGACACCAAACTATTACAATGTAAGCTTTGCTAACTGTGCTTATTCTTCTACATTGATACTCAATCATAAAACACCTGTGAGGTGTGCAGTTCAGCTCGCAGCAGCAGCTCTGCTGGAACAGAGAGGAGTTGACACTGAACAATAAACTCAGTTTTTATTGACTCCACAGGGGCTGTTCATGTACCTCCTGCAGATAAGATCATTCAAATATAAAATATCTTTTAAAATTAACACAATCTTTTAACGAACCCTCTCCTCCACCATATGGATCCTCGGTAGTTCTAGCTGGAAAACACCAGAGCTGAAAACCAGCCATGTAAATGCTTCTCCACTGTGTTTGTTGGCTTGCTAGTCTCACAGGAGCAGGATGCAATCAGCTCTGATGTAGAGTGATAAAGTGAGGTGATTATGAAAAAAGTCTCGTCAAGCTGTGAGCATACATCTTCATTGATGACTGGCCAGAGTCCAGCCCCGATATACACGAGTCTCAAACTCAGGACAGCAGATTCATTGTAATCTTATTCTTTTAGGCCACTGCCAGTCCTGCAAAACAAATACAGGATTAGGAAATAATTTGCAATGGGGTTTCTGGGTAATGGATGTCCTCCAAGATAATTAACAGGAGTGGTGAAAATTATAAAATCGTAGTTTTACCTGCATTTATTCTTAATTTCAAGTGTTTTTGTATTAATACATGCTTTGTTATAATATTTTCCAAACATTTCCTAACCTTACAGTTTCCAATGCGTTCCAATTTGCCAGCATCATCCACTGGATCAGCCTTATCATCCTGTCACTCTTCTTTTCAGAGGTGAGACACATTATATTTAAACATGAAACAGGTTCCTGATTTAACACTTCAGTCTTCACGTAGTTTAATTATTCCACATCTTTTCTGATTGTCTTTTCATTAATGTCCCATTTTTATGTAATTATTATTCATTAAACTAAGTAACCATTGGTGATAATTCATTTCTTGTCTCCAGATATTCAAACAGGCCCAAACGTTCCATTAACTGCTAAGTCTTGGCTACTTCCAGTTTGCTTATATGTGTGTCATTTGAAGCATGTACATCACCGGGTTCTGATAACTTGTTTCTTAAACCATCATCATCACTTTGATCGGGGGAAAAAGCAAAACAAGAGAGGAACATTTAACCTACAGACTTCCATTCCAGTCTAAATTATTTCAGTTTACCCTGGCAGCCTGAGCCCCAGAGCTGGCAGTAAGCCAGGAACAATAATTTAAGTTGATTACAATGGACAGTGGACATAGAGGTATAGCAATGGGATCCATTTGTGCTGCTTAACTAGTGACATAATGGAAGAGGAAGTCACCCAGAAGACGTATTAGAAAAATATCACCTGCTGGTCTGGCTGCTCCAATCAGAGGGCAGAGTTGCTGCATGTGGGCGGAGCATCTGCACTCCTCAGCCAGCAAGAAAGATGCTTTCACACATCACTATGCAGCTTACCATGACGAGCTGTGTGGGAACGCAATGTGATCAAACAAGGTGATCACTAGATGATTAGCAGACCTGGAAACTGGTGTGAGAAGCTGAGCAAAAAAAAATCGGGTTGAAAATAAACGGTTAGTCGAGGGAAACACAAAAACACACGGATAAATAGGTAGCAATAAAGGAAAAACACTCTGGCAACAAAAAAATGTTTATACAATGGAAAAATATTTAAATGGAGGAAATGCAGAAAAAAAGACATAAAAAAATCTATTACAAGTTCCACAAAAACAATTTGAACAAGCCAAATAAACTAACAAGTGAAACATTTTTAATCAGGAAATTAATTAATAAACAGTTCTTGCCTCTTGGACCTTTCCACAACAAAACCCTTTACAATGTGGCCACGTTCATGTGTGATCTGAACTCTTCTTCTATGTCCCTCTCCTCTTACTCTGATGCAGCATTGTTTATGTCTCATAATGATGACCTCACTGACTGAACAGGTCAGAGCTTTCAGTGCAGACATCTAACCTGCTGAACAGCTGATCAGAAACGAGCAGCTTACAGCTGTAAAGGAAAGTGTTTCTCATTGACTGTCAACTTAGATTTCAACCCTTCAGGCTTTTTGATCTGTTTTTATAAATAGTTAAATAAAAAGTCTGGCCAAGTATTTCTTGACCAAATTTTTATTTAAAAAGATGTGAATTGGTTTGACACCTGCACCAAATACAGAGAACTGTTATATTTTTAGCTTGTTTAAGTGAGCCTAGCTTTAGATATGATAAATAAAGGAGACTGAAGGAAGCAAACAAACACAGAGCTTTTTATTTTTATTTTTTTTGAACAAAGTTTTTTTTAATGTGATGACAATACAAAAGACTTTGGATATCTTTTTCTATTTTAAAGTTTTTCTTTTTTCTCTCTGTCTCCGTCAGACTGTCTTCAGAATCATAGTGCTCGGGATCTGGGACTACATTGAAAACAAAGTAGAGGTTGGTACTGTCATGCTGACAAAGTGCATTAAGTTTGTGATTTTTTTCCAGATATCTAATAAAAAATGAAGTCCAACCCTGTTTCTGGTTTCACAGTTAACTGGTGAAACATGAAGATGTGCTATTTGGCTTTGTTCCTGTAATTTTTTGATCAGATCTGTCAAGTTGAAACATAAAGCACACACATGCTGATATATAACAAGAGGTCTGCTGGACAAGATTTGTTGAGATAAGTGACTACAGATATAACAGTGTTAGCTTTGAAATTATTTAAAGGTCCTATATTATGCAAAATCACTTCTTGGAACTTTTAACCACGTTGTGAAGTTATTTCCTTATTATAAAAAACCCAGAGTGGTTTTTGGTTTAATACTCACATTTCTCAGTAATCCTCCTGAATCCTGCGCTCTGAGCAGCTGCTCCACTCTCTCCAGGAAAACGACTGACTGTAACATAGTGATGTAACAATGTTACATCAGGACCTGCCCGGCGTGTCCGCGCTGCCCCTGCAGATTAAACACGCACACCCCGAGCTGCGAGAGTCTGAAACAAGACACTAAACACCACCGTTTGTAGTATTTTACTTTCTAAAAATGTCTCAGTGAAAATGTTCATTTGACTGCGAGAGTTACAGGAATTTATTCACTATTTTATTCAAGCAGCTCGAGGGGCACCACTCACAAGTCTGTCTGTCTGTTAGCGGGATAACTCAAAAACTAATGGATGGATTTCAATGAAAATTTCAGGAAAGATCAGAAATAACCCAAGGAACAATTGATGAGATTTTGGGGGTAATCTGGATTACCATCTGGATCTAGGAATTTTTTTAAGGATACGGACATAGTACTTTCTACAATATGTCCACTTGGCGGAGGTCTGCGCTCTCTGAGTGCTTTTCTATTTTTAACAATAAGATACAACAGATTATGATTTGTTAATTTATTTAATCATTTATCAGGCTCCGCCAACCAAAATAGTACTAACGAAAGGGAGACAACAAGGCTGTTGTCAGGCAACCCAAACATTTATGTTTAAAATCCAAGAGTTAACTGATGAAATGCAGAGTGATATTGTTCTGTAATATCAGCACTCTGGAATGTCTGTTACCAATCAAAGTACTTGGTCGGCACTAACTGTGGTATAATTTTAGTTTACTGAAGAATTAGAATGTCCCAAAGGTTTTGACATTGTGGTGTTCACCCCAACCTCCCCAGGTATTTGATGGCGCAGTCATTGTGCTCTCTCTGGCCCCAATGGTGGCCTCCACCGTGGCCAATGGACCCAGCAGCCCCTGGGATGCCATCAGCCTCATCATCACCCTGCGAATATGGAGGGTCAAGAGAATCATCGATGGTAAGAGAGAAAAATGACTCATGTTCGTACGTGCGTCTTTAAGATTGACTGTTAGTTGAGGCAGGGAAACATGTATAGCCTGCTGGGTTGTGACTCTTCAGGACCACGATGAAGGACCTTGGAATTAACCTCAGATACACAATTTATCCTCCATCAGAGAAATTTCCCCAATCTGATTAAAATCTTGGTCGATCGGAATTCCCAAATCCCTGTTTACATGAACACTAACTGAAATGATCTGATCATGTCATGAGTACACATGCACCAAGCACTCAATCAGGTTAAATGAGTTGAGCATGCGCACAGCGAATTGTCTTTCCGGGGGGAAAAAAAAAGTAAACAAACTCCGTCCTTTCTGCACGTCTTTCCCGCCCCATCGTGTGCTCGAGCTGACTCACGTTATCCCCAATATGGACCTTCTGCGGGTGATTACCTTTATGTTTGGGTTTTTACTGGTCGCATTAACCAAGCTAGAGGCTGAATAGATATTGCTACTGCTCCTCCACCACAGGAGAGGAGAGCAGGATGACAGGATGACTGCACCAGCAGACCACTTCTGTTTACTTCCCGCTATGTTTTCTACTTGGGTCGGCGAAAGCAGAAAGACGTCACGCTGAAGTTGTACGCATGCGCAGTGGGCTTTTTTCACCCCTTCATTCCGAATGGGTGTATACATGCACGTCTATCCGAATGAAGATCGGACAAAACCACCCCTCTCGATCGGAAGTAAATTTCATTCTGATCAGGCTGCATCGGATCAAAACATTCTGACTGACATGTTTACATGACGGATTTTTGTTCCGATTGGGCGTTTATTCCGATTAAATGTGCCCATGTAAACGTAGCTAGTGTGTGTGTAGATATGAAGGCTATGCATGTGAACAGTTACCATTCCCCTGAGGGGAGCACTTGATTGGAGCTAGTTGACCTGAAACACACATCAAAATGTGTCGGCAATATTTAAAGAATAATCAGCCTGAATTATGTGCAGTAATTAGAACAGAAGGTGTTTTTGATGAAAACACTGTCTATTCAGAATAATTTATATTTGTGTTTCCTTGGAAAACAAGAATATTTTCATGTCAAATTCTCAAATCCATTTTCTGATTGTTAGATATGACTAATGTACATTTGCATTGAGTAACATCTGGATTGTCTTCATCTGGACATTATCCGGTCACATTGATCAGTTTTTGAACTTCAAGTAAAAATTTGTGACCGCTGTTTATTTTTCTTTTTAAGAGATGTGGGTTTTTATACATTGAACTGCTGCACTGGTTTCCAGGGAACAACTTCCTGATTGTTTCTGCTGCTCACATCGAGCTGTTCAATTCAATAACCTTTGAACATCAAAGGTACCCCCCCCAAACACCTATTTTAACCACTAAACGAGTGGGACTGAGTAATCTGCAGAATATGCTTGACTTATTAACAAGCAACATTTATGTCGGTCTGGTGGAAACGCAGAGAACGGAGGTGCTACAGGCCTGTGAGATCAAGAAAAGATTAGTACCGAGCAAATATGTGAGCGAAGCTGGTCCAGGTAGGACCCCCCATGTTATCAGAGCACTGTTCAAAATTTAAATCAGGTCATTAGGTGGTTTTTCAGAGAATGTATATGTTTTGTTTTTTTATTTTTAGAAAGATAAACCACCAAACCGCGATGCAGCAGCACAGCTCTGAGGCAGAAGAGCCTGAGTGCTAATTTTGGCTTCCTGCAGTCCAGTTTTAAAGAAATCTATCCTTATAACTGAAATTATGTCATTGTTGTTTGGCCTAGATTATAAACTCTAGTTTATACTGTTTAGTTTTGAGTTTTTACTGGCTTGTACAAACAGCGAAACACTTGACGGGGGAAGTGGATCGACTGAAACAGGAAAATGTCATAAATTACATACAGTATGACAATCCATGTGACTCTGATACATGAAGCATATACAGGGTAAACGTTACATCTCTGATTGAGCTTTTCATGTTTGTTTAAAGTCTGACTGAACTGACCTGATCTGACGTCTCCTCCTTTTGTTTTTGTGAAGGTGCCAGTGTGACTATAAATAGATAAAAGAGCATGTGGCGATGGCTGAGAGCTTTACTCTACTTCTCTGTGTAACACAAAGCTTTGTTTCCTCTCATGTCAGTGAGCTTAGAAAGCACAGAAGTCTGGTGATGGCTCAGAAGCTGGAAGCTGTATGTTTCTTATTGCAGCGTTTCCAATCCAAAAACGCTGCTTTACCCTGTAACATATGATTAAATTAATGGTGGTCATGACTTAGTTTAACACCACCATGTGTTTTAATCACGTTTTTCTATTTTATTCATGTGTCACGTGTAAAAAAGTAATTAAAAAAAGATAATGCTGCAAGATAGCCCTCTGCTATTTAATGATTATTACCGGTACCTCCGCAGAGGAGCGCATGTTTTTAGTGTTGTTTGTTTGTCTTTTTGTAAAATAACTTTAACAGTTGTGGATGGATTTTCATAACATTTTTAGGAATCATCCGGAATGAGCCAAGGAACAACAGACTAGATTTTGGGGGATCCGGAACACCAAATAGATTTTAAGATTTTTTTTTTACTTTGGGAGAGAGGGCTGTCTTTAGTGCATGTGGCTATAACGCTACAGTAAAGGTCTGGGTGTGGAACTGAGGTGCTTGGTGGAGGTCTGCGCTCTCTGAGTGCTTTTTTAGTTTTTACAGTTATAAAAGGATTAAAAAAAACCAGTTAAATAAATAAACAAAACACAAGCTAAGTAAACAGAAGGAGTGAATTAGTTTATGTCATGGTGCGAACCAGGTGGGGTTGTTTTCGAGCTCCCAAAGTGACCCAAACTCCAAACACACACAGCGAGGAAACAGCGTTCAAAGTTAACAGTGTTTAATATGATACAGTGCTCCAAGTTACACACAAGGGAATATAATACATGAACGATGAAACTCAGGACGGGACTGGTGCGGGACAGGAACGGTCCTGGGTTGTGAGAGAGAGAGAGGTTAGTGACAGGCTGAGATACCAGCTGCGGTGTGCGGGGATCGTGCTCGCTTAACTCACGGAATCGTGTTTGACGTCCGGGTGTGAGGAGAGATCCGAGGATGCTGCCGCAGGGGTGGTGATCCAGACTGTTGATGTTCGTGGTAGGAAATCCGGGTCCGGGTGCTGTGCGTGCAGATGTGACTGCAGCAGGGGTGACAGCAGCGTGCTGACCGGGAAGGTGTGGATCAGAGGAAGCCAGAGACAGACAGGGAGCCAGAGGGAGAGAGCTGGTCGCGTAACACCGCAACGGAGCTCTAGTACGTTCCGGGGTGAAGCCAATCCTCACGGTGAGCGGGTCGATTACCACGCTGAGGTTCTGCAGTCGGGAGAGGAGCTCCAGGACAGCGGGCTAAACACAAGGATAGAGAGGGCAGGTTAAATACTGCTATGAATGCTCTGGTAGATAATCACAGGCCACTCTGTTACCACGAAATGTAGTGGAACAAACTGGCGTCTGTCTCTTGTTCCTCCTCCGCTTAAGTACCCAGCTCTCCTGAGCTGGGTAATGATCCACACCTGTCTTCACTGATCGTCTGCTGCCACGCCCTGCAAAACAATTAGTGCACAAACACCACCACCAGCAGCAGAGATCCTCACAGTACCCCCCCCCTTAACGGACGCCACCTGGCGGCCGACCCAGCGACCCCACACCTGAAAAAAACAAAGCGTTAGTAGGGGCCCTAAACTGAGACGGGGCGGAGGACGGGGGCGAGGAGGCCCTGGCATGGACGGAGGAGGTGGAGGTGGTGGCTATTGTGGATGATGTGGATGCGGCAGATCTTTCGAAGTCAGTGATGAGGGTAGGGTCGAGTATCGCGGACCGGGGAACCCAAGACCGGTCCTCGAGGCCGTATCCCTCCCAGTCCACGAGATACTGACACCCACGGCCCCGAGGACGGACTCCCACGATCCTACGCACTGTGAAGGCTGGGTGTCCATCTATGATACGGGGCGGAGGGGGCGGTGTGTCAGGGTTAAGGGGACTGGTGTGCACTGGTTTTATCTGAGATACATGAAAGACTGGGTGAATCCTAAAATTACGGGGTAGTTTCAGCCGGAGGGTAGTGGGGCTGATCACGGCTTCCACCTCGTATGGACCCAGGATCCTAGGGGCTAGCTTCCGGTTCGCTGCTTTGAACGGGAAGTCCTGGGCTGATAACCAGACTTTCTGACCTGTAACATACGTGGGTGCCGGGATCCTCTTCTTGTCCGCCCGTCTTTTGTTTTGGGCGGCCGTCCTCTGGAGGGCATTCTGGGTCGTGGTCCAGATCCGACGGACCTTGCGGAGGTGGCCCTGCACAGAGGAGATAAGAGGATCCGGGTGAGAGTCTGGGAGGAGAGAGGGTTGGAAGCCGTGACATACCTCGAATGGAGACAATCCTGTGGCAGTGGAAACGTGCGTATTGTGCGCATACTCGACCCATGGGAGATGCAGGGACCAGGAGGTGGGGTTAAGCGAGCACACACACCGCAGCTGGTTCTCGATCTCCTGGTTGAGCCGTTCGCACTGTCCATTTGTCTGTGGGTGATATCCGGAGGTGAGTTTTGTCTTGGATCCGAGTGATGAGCAGAAGTCCCTCCAGACCCGTGAGACAAACTGGGGCCCCCTGTCGGACAGAATCTCCGTGGGTATGCCGTGGAGCCTGACCACATGTTGCACGAGGAGATTGGCTGTTTCCTGTGCGGAAGGAAGCTTGGAGAGGGCAACCAAATGGCAAGACTTGGAGAATCTGTCTATTATAGAAAGGATAACTGACTTGCCTTTTGATGGGGGCAGTCCTGTGACGAAGTCCAATGACAGGTGGGACCAGGGTCTGGAGGGTATGGATAGTGGTTGAAGGAGTCCGGCTGGTGGCTGATGTGAAGACTTGTTCCGGGTGCATGTGGAGCAGGCGGCAACATAGTCCTTGACGTCCTTATGCAGCGACGGCCACCAGAAGTACCGCCGGAGCAGCTCTATGGTGCGGCTGACTCCGGGGTGACAGGATAGTCGGGAGGTGTGACCCCAGCGCAGAACAAGCGCTCGGACGGCTGCTGGGACGTAGGTCCGGTTGGGCGGTCCACCCCCTGGGTCTGGTTCGCGCAGGAGCGCGGCACGAACCGCCCGCTCGATCTCCCAGGTGACCGAGGCCACCACGCAGGAGGAGGGCAGGATGGAGGCAGGCTGAGCCGGAGGGTCGTCATGTTGAAACACCCGGGATAGTGCGTCGGGTTTTACATTCTTTGAACCGGGTCTGTAAGAGATGGTAAGGTGGAAACGGGAAAAGAATAATGACCAGCGGAATTGACGGGGGTTAAGTCTTTTGGCGGCCTGAATGTACTCCAAATTTTTGTGATCTGTCCAGATGATCACCGGGAGCTCAGTACCCTCCAGCCAGTGACGCCACTCCTCCAGAGCTAGCTTGATTGCGAGGAGCTCTCGGTCACCGATGTCGTAGTTCTGCTGGGTTGGGGTGAACCGCCTGGAAAAGAAAGCACATGGGTGCAATTTACCGTCCGTCTTGTCTCGCTGGGATAGGACTGCTCCCACCCCGACGTCAGAGGCGTCCACTTCTACTACAAACTGGACGGAGGTATCGGGGTGGGCAAGCACTGGTGCCTGTGTGAACCGCCGCTGCAGCTCCATGAAAGCATCTGCTGCCGCCTGGCTCCACTGAAAAACAGTTTTAGTAGATGTCAGTGCAGTGAGTGGAGCGGCAATTGTGCTGAAACCTTTGATGAAGCGTCTGTAGAAGTTGGCAAACCCCAGAAACCTCTGTAGTTCCTTCCTAGACTGCGGGACCGGCCATTCCTCCACCGCCTTGGTCTTGGCTGGGTCTGGCCGGACGTGTCCTCCTTCAAGGATGAAGCCTAGGAAGGACACAGAGGATACGTGAAACTCACACTTCTCGGCTTTCACAAAAAGTCGGTTCTCCAGCAATCGCTGGAGGACCTGACGTACATGGCCTTGGTGTGTCTTAATGTCGGGGGAAAAAATAAGAATGTCATCAAGATAAACGGAAACAAACTTATTTAAAAAGTCTCTCAGTACATCGTTGATCAGGTTCTGGAATACTGCAGGGGCGTTGGTCAACCCAAATGGCATCACCATATATTCGTAGTGGCCTATGGGGGTCTTGAATGCGGTCTTCCACTCATCTCCCTCTCTTATACGCACCAGGTGATAGGCGTTGCGAAGGTCGAGCTTTGTGAAGATCCTAGCCTGGTGCGCGGGCTCGATGGCTGCTGACAAGAGAGGGAGAGAGTATTTATTTTTAACGGTGATGTTATTAAGGCTTCTGTAGTCGATGCAGGGGCGCAGGCTCTTATCCTTCTTCTCTACGAAGAAGAATCCTGCGCCCACTGGTGATGATGATGGCCGGATCAGTCCGTTCTTAAGTGATTCTGTGATGTACTCCTCCATGGCTAGCCGCTCCAGGCGTGAGAGGCTGAACAGGCGGCCTGAGGCAGCGGAGCTCCAGGGAGGAGGTCAATAGCACAGTCGTACGGACGATGCGGTGGGAGTGAGACTGCTTGCTCTTTGCTAAATACCTGTCCCAGGTCGTGGTAGCATGTGGGCACCCGGGACAGGTCTGGTGGGGTGATGAGAGGCTCCTTACCGGGGGTGCTGGCTGGTGTGGCTGACCTTAAGCAGCTGCGCAGACACAGCTCGCTCCATGCGACGATGGCCTGCTGCTTCCAGTTGAACTGGGGGTTGTGTTGGGCCAGCCACGGAAATCCAAGAACCAGGGGAGCCTCTGTAGTGGGGAAAACAAGAAAGGAAATGGTTTCTGTATGGTTTCCTGACACAGTGAGAGTAATGGGTTCCGTGCTGTGTGTGATTCGGGTCATAGTGCTGCCGTCCAGGGCAGTGACATGCAGGGGTCTGACCAAAGGTGTGGTTGAGAAACCTCCCTGCTTGACCAACCTGGGGCTAATCAGATTCCGTTCTGAGCCCGAATCCACAAACACGGTGCAGGTAATGGGCTCGCTGTGTAACTTATGGACGGCGGCGGGCAGCAGCATACGGGGTTTCTGTTTTTCTGGGCCCGTCAGGACCCCCACATTCACTGACGGGCCTAATCTTTTGGCGTCTCGGGGCAGGCACGGACCTCGTGGTGCGGCGACCCACAGTATGCACAGGACCCGGCTTCTCGGCGGCGTCTGCGCTCCTTAGCGCTAAGTTTCGCCTGCCCGAGTTGCATGGGTTCAGGAGAAGGGAGGCGTCTGTGGGGTGGCTGCCATCTAGTGGGTGGTGCCGGCCCTATATGTCTGCTAGCATAGGTTGGTTCTGGTGCTTGTGCACGTCTGGGGGGAGAGTGCCATCTTGTGTTGGATGCGGGACTTACGTGCACCGGTGAGGAGGAAGCGGAACTGGTTGTAGCGCGTACCCGGATGTGCCCTCGAGTCCGTCGGTCTAACCGGGTCGCCAGACTGATGAGCCCATCGAGTGTCCTAGGTTCCTCCCGGCTAGCTATGTCCTCCTTTAGGCTCTCCGGGAGGGCGTTGTGGATCCACACCTGTCTTCACTGATCGTCTGCTGCCACGCCCTGCAAAACAATTAGTGCACAAACACCACCACCAGCAGCAGAGATCCTCACAGTTTAACACTGAAATCGTGACACAATATCACGTAACTATTTATTTATAACCACTTATTCCTGTTCAGGGTCACGGGGAGCTGGTGTCTATGTCCAGCAGGGTCACACCTGGACAGGTCACCAGACATGAAGAGTTACATACACCACACACACTCACAGCTAGGAACAATCTGCCAGTTAATCTCCTGCATATTTTTGGTCTGTCGGAAGAAACTGGAAAAACCCTCACATGCACATGAAGAACATGCAAACTCCATACAAGAAGGTCAAACTCAGGACCTTCTCACTGCAAGGTAACATTGCTGCCCACTGCACCACTGTGCAGCCCCCAACAAAAAGTCACATTTAAAGAGGCCCTTCCATTAAAAACGTTTTTTCTGACGTTTCTGTTGAATATTTTAGCTCCACAGATGTTCTTACCTTCATAGTGGGTGTGAAAACAGGTCAACAACTTCTCTTTCAGTTTTTATCTCTCAAACTACGCAGGTGGCGATAACACCCGAGTTCTCCCGAGTCCGAACGGCCTGTATCTGTTTCCTCACAACTCCTTTGTTCGTTAGTATTCGGCAGCTCCGGCAGTTGAAACCACGCCTAGCATGCTGCTGGCTAAAAGCTGTTAGCATAAGACGCAGCAAACAGGAAAAGAGAACGTCTGATGTTGCCATGCACAGCGGAGTGGGAAACAGTATACCTTGCTCTCATAGGCTAGTTTGTTAGCCAATCAGAGTCCAGCAAATTCGAATAATGAATATGAATGAGCTGCTGACAAAGCAGCCTGACGGAAGGAGCCGGAACCACCCGAATTTTAATGCAAATAGATTGAAAGGTCTGTTAATCAGTGTTTCCTGACGTTTTTAGATATAAAATGTTTCATATTACTGGTTAATACTTAAGAAATAACCACAAAGTCCTGAAATTTGTATGAAATGGCCTCTTTAATAAAAATACAAATGATTTGTACCATTTTTACAAAAAATCATACTGAGTTTTGAAGACTGTGACGGATTTTTTTACATACGTATGTTGAGTAAAAAAATGTTTTTTAAAAAACATTCTCACTGTGGAAATATATTTACTGTATACACCTTCAGATCACATGACTTTTAAATCAAATGTTTCTCAGCATGAAAATTATTTTTCTAAGGTATAGTTTTACTATGTATGTGAAGGGCTAACGGCAGGGACCTCTGACCTTGTCGTGCTTGAGTTGTATATCCTCAGTTTTTATTAGTAGTCTTACATTAGATACAGTATTTGTTTGTAAAACTTATTGTCCTAGTGTCAGAATCTCTTCCACACTGCTCGCTGTCGTACATTCTGTTTGAGAGTTTTGCTCCTCTGTTTACGTTGTTTCAGCTTATGTGCTACAAGTTAAAGTTGAGATGGAGTTGGAGATCCAGCAGTGTGAGAAGACCAAAGCAGTGCGAGAGGAGCAGCTGGAGCGTCTCACTCAGATCTGTCAGGAGCAAGCCGTGAGTCCAAGCCCCCCCTCCCCGTCCCCCCACCAGACATCTCAGATTTAACATCACACACCAGTTTCACAAACATGACCACATTATTAGCATATTTTGGAAAACAGAAGGACAGAACTGTGCAAACAGTCCTAGATAATAACGATTAGATTACACTGTACTGTTTCACACGTTCTCCTACAACCAAATTTAAGATCAATCACAGTTTACAAACTTGTCATTGTGTCTGTACTGCAGAATAAATAAAAATGTAACAAAACATGTACACATGCTTTATTTTTCTTATGAATCTGTGAGACAGAACATAAACACTGAGTTTTAATTGAGACTTATAAGTCAGCTGTAGAAGAGTTTCACTCAGAGTTCATTTATAGTCACACAGCAGAACTCGTTCTTTAAATGTGTTAAAGATTTAATGTTCTAATGGACCGATCAGGACCTCAGAGGCTCACAAGCTGCTGGTCAGTCTGCTGCCAGAAGGGGGCAGCAGTACATCACAAACAAGCTGGTTCTCTCTTTATTCCTTAGAACACACACAGACCCATACTGAAAAACTCAAGACTGTAACAAATATAACTACAATTATTTACTTCTTAAGAAGGCAGTGATACTAGTCCAATTTTTATTCATAAATCTGTTATCAGACTGTTCAGCAGAAAGGTTCTGGATGGTTTTCCAGCTGCTACCACCTGTGTCTCTGCGCAGCCCATAAATCTACTGTATATTTCAATAAGTAGAATTATGATGTACTAATACTTATTGGGATTTATTTGACTTCATTAGTCTCAGTCTTATAATGCATCTTATTTTATTCAGTATCACATGTGAGAATGGTTTCCATTATGTGTGTGTGTGTGTGTGTGTGTGTGTGTGTGTGTGTGTGTGTGTGTGTGTGTGTGTGTGTGTTTGTATTTCTGACCTCCTGGGGACCCGTTTCCTGACTTTTACTATCTTTCTGGGGTCCGAGGGTTCTTGTGGGGACCGAAGCCTGGTCCCCATGGGGGGGACTCCCCTTTTTAGGGTTAGGGGTTAGGTTTATAGGTATGGTGTGAATAGAGTTTTAGTTAGTCTTAGGGTTAGTTATAGATCAGTAATGGTTAAGGTTAGGAAAAGGGTTTGGGTTAGGTATAAATCTAGTTACTAAAATCAATGGAAGTCAATGGACGGTCCCCATAAGGATAGCAAAACACACACGTGTGTGTGTGTGTGTGTGTGTGCACACACATGTGTGTGTTTTTGCCTGAAGTATCTCATGCATAAACTATTGGTCTGATTTGAAACTTTCAGAAAGTAATAACACATAAAGTTGATGTACTTACGGAGTCATTCTGACTGATGGTCACCAAGGTTAATCAACTTCAACAAACACACACACATACAGTATATATATATATATATATATATATAAAACTATAACGCTTTCTGATTTACAGATAATAAGATATAATTTGGAAGATATAATTAAGGATGTCAGTTATTGAAAGTCACACCCAACACATACTTCGATCACTAACAGATCATACAAGACCTTTTTACACTTTGACATCAGCTGTTGGAGTCAACACTGTGTCTCTTTAACTTCTGGATGGGTTTTAAAGAAACTCTCAGGAAAAACTTTATTGGATGCACATCTATAACTAATAAACTTTTGGGAATCAACAACCTTCAGGAAGGCTGCCACAGGTAATTGACCTCAGCACCAAAATGGCTCTACTGAGTCAGGTTTATAGGTATTAACAGAGTTCACTCAGTTCCAGATTGAATTAGATTGTGTGCAACATTATTTAAGATTTCACCAAAATGGCTGTAACATCATTATTTCTGGATATTAGATGATCTCAGTATAAAAGGTGTTTTGTTCAGGTTTTTACAGTCTACTCTCGTCTCTGTTCTTTTCTCCTCTTCTTGTTTCTCTTTCTCTTTCATTTCCTCATTTTTTTATCTTTTCTCTTTATGTTTGTTCACCAACAACCTTCAGTTTGAGATCAGACAGCTGAGGGCACATCTGGCCCAGCAGGACCTGGACCTCGCAGCAGAGCGGGAAGCAGCCATGCAGATCCACCACGTTTGGGGCAAGCAAGGGAAGAGTTTTCAGGTTGTAGAAGGTTTGACGCCAGGAGAATCTGATGATGAGGGCGCTCAGAGAAACCCCAGGGAGCCACATGTTAATGCAGGTATGACATAGTTTTAGAAGCTGTCCTTAAAACGGTGTCAACTTTGGAAATGTTGTTACGTCATATTAGTTATATTCAAAACAGCCATGAAATAACTAATGCATGCAGACTTAACCAGGTGCAGTGTTTGCTTGAGAAAGCATCATGACTAACCAGCAGTGAGCTGCAGCATAAAACATGTAAATCATTATGTGAAACAAAAAGTATGTAATAAGGTAACATCAGGTGAACTGGATGCCAGGCAGTTAATCTGGAGCAGCAGCCCTGGAGCATCTTCGAGGCCAAACTCTCAGCAGATCCGTGCTCACACACAACATCCATCTGACTGCAGGCACGCTGGGATCAACGCCAAGGCAGAAAAGCTTTCAGGATCTGATGGTTTCACCTGTTTCCTGATACTCTGCCATGCTCCAACCATCTGTTGACCCACTCGTTCTGGCCAAGCCAAACCAGACCACACAGGCCACTTCAGGTACAGAGTGGTCTGTGCATTGGGCCTTGTTCGGAGAAAGTAGGCTCCTGTCAACATCTGTTCCCTACCTGAAAAAACACAACAGGGCATCAAGGGGTTCCACAGCAGCCACAGAATTATCCCCGGGGCAAAGTGGGAAATCTGGCCCACAGAAAACAAGTGAAGCTTTTTACAGGAACATGGTCACTGGGATGAGCACTTAGGCCACAGGGCTAAAGTCAAGTCAGATGAACTCAAATCCAGTTAAATGTGTTGGTACTCCAGAACATTTCTGTCTCTCTGACCTAGAACAATATTTTCATATATTCTGAATGACTGTCACAGCCGAACGCCGTGAACATATCTCCCCAGTCTCAGCCTGCTTACACTGGCTTCCAGTTTGATATTGGATTAAATTTAAAATTTTACTGTTTACATTTAAGACACTTAATTATCTTGCCCCACCCTAACTTTCCCAGTTCCTTAGTTGGTATGTCCCGGCTCGCTTCCTCCGCTCGTCTGACCAACGTCTTTTGTGTGTCCCTCGAGGTCGTGTTGGAGCACGAGGGGAACGAGCTTGTGGAACCAACTCCCCCTGGATGTCAGACTCGCCCCTTCTGTTACAGTGTTCACATCTCAGTTAAATACATCTTAACCTTTTATATTCTATTCTGATTTTACTACTTCTACTCTTTTTATTGTTTTATTTCTTAATGATTATCTATTTTGTACTCAATGTACAGCACTTTGGACGGTGTACTCCCTATAAAATCTCTATAAATAAATTGGTATTGGTATTGGTAATGGTATTGGTAATGGTATTGGTAATGGTATTGGTATTGGTATTGGTATTGGTATTGGTCATGGTATTGGTATTGGTAATGGTAATGGTAATGGTATTGGTATTGGTATTGGTATTGGTAATGGTATTGGTATTGGTATTGGTAATGGTATTGGTATTGGTAATGGTATTGGTCATGGTATTGGTATTGGTATTGGTATTGGTATTGGTATTGGTATTGGTATTGGTCATGGTATTGGTATTGGTAATGGTATTGGTAATGGTATTGGTAATGGTATTGGTATTGGTATTGGTATTGGTAATGGTATTGGTATTGGTATTGGTAATGGTATTGGTATTGGTATTGGTATTGGTATTGGTATTGGTAATGGTATTGGTATTATTGGTAATGGTATTGGTATTGGTAATGGTATTGGTATTATTGGTAATGGTATTGGTATTGGTATTGGTATTGGTATTGTAATGGCAGTGGTATTGGTATTGGTATTGGTAATGGTATTGGTAATGGTATTGGTAATGGTAATGGTATTGGTATTGGTATTGGTATTGGTATTGGTAATGGTATTGGTAATGGTAATGGTAATGGTATTGGTATTGGTATTGGTATTGGTATTGGTAATGGTATTGGTATTGGTATTGGTAATGGTATTGGTAATGGTAATGGTATTGGTAATGGTATTGGTCATGGTATTGGTATTGGTATTGGTATTGGTAATGGTATTGGTCATGGTATTGGTATTGGTATTGGTAATGGTATTGGTATTGGTATTGGTATTGGTAATGGTATTGGTATTGGTAATGGTATTGGTATTGGTATTGGTATTGGTCATGGTCATGGTATTAGTATTGGTATTGGTATTGGTATTGGTATTGGTAATGGTAATGGTATTGGTATTGGTATTGGTATTGGTATTGGTAATGGTAATGGTAATGGTATTGGTATTGGTAATGGTATTGGTATTATTGGTAATGGTAATGGTATTGGTATTGGTATTGGTAATGTTATTGGTATTGGTAATGGTATTGATATTGGTAATGGTATTGGTATTATTGGTAATGGTATTGGTATTGGTATTATTGGTAATGGTATTGGTATTGGTATTGGTAATGGTATTGGTATTATTGGTAATGGTATTGGTATTGGTATTGGTATTGGTAATGGTATTGGTATTATTGGTAATGGTATTGGTATTGGTATTGGTATCACAGTCAGGAGGGTCGACAGCTGGCTGCTGTTTTAGCTGTTAATGACATCGAACAGTTTAATGATTCACGATATTGAACAAATCAAGCAAATTTCAGAGTCTGCTATATATGAACTTCTGTTCTATCAGCACTCACAATGTTTTATGTCTGATTTAAAAATGTAACGTGATAATTAGTTTTATTTTCAGTTTTTCCACATTCTATTTGTTATATAAGACTAATAGTTCATTTCAAGCTGATGGATTTTGTCTTGGATTTACCGGATATATAAAGGTTTTTTTTATTTTGCTGCAAGATTTGCCCCCTTTCACATCACCTGAGGTGTATTTCTATTAAAATTCCAGTTTATATGTGAACTAAAAGGACCTTCGTATGTCACTATTCCTTCCTCACACTCAGTCGACAGCCCACTAACTGGTGTGTGACAGACAGAAGAAAGAGGAAAACACTATATAAATATATATGCTGGGCAGCCCCATTATTTTATTCTTAAGACTCATGTGTTATTAATTGTGAGGGGATTGTCTCAGTCTTGTTTTAGAGTGCAATGCTTCCTCTCCAGGGGTGGCTCAGGGATTAATATTTTAGACAGCAAAATAAATGAAACTATCCATCAGAGCCTGCTGTGTGTCCCGCAGGACAGAGGCTAGCACTCAGAGCTCGCACTCAGCCAGCGGACAGCCAACTCAAGACCAATCAAGCGAGCAGAAGAGCACATAAGATCGCAGCCATTTACCATGCACACAGAGGCCAACTCGACTGGAGGGATCGGTGCTTGAACAAAGACCTTACCCCCCCCCACCACCCCTCCACTCTGTCCCAGTTTATTCCTAGCTCACTAACTAGCTAATGTGCAGCATAGCAGCATGTGCATGATCCTGGCCACTTGCCTATAAAGCATCTGTGGCCTGGGGCACAAGTCATCTCAGTCAATATTATGTTGTAAACACAAGAAATATTTTCCATTTGAGCTAGTTTGTGCAGTGATTATTGAAACGGACCTGCAGAACGGATGGGATGTGAGAAACTCATGACAAAGTCCAGTATGAGCTTGCAAAAGTTTAATAACTGACAAAAAACACATATTCTTATAATTGCAGAGAATAAAGTAATTTAATAAAAAGTCTTGCTAAGATAACAATTCTAAATCTGTCACTCGTCATGTGACTGTATCAGTGTCAGGGAGTTAACTCGTGAAACACAAGGGATCTATAATCCATGTACAGCTCATTTGCTGAAATACAAATATTAATACAGTTATAACGTGATTATATGCATATTTTTTTAAACTCAGGTCCGGTGGTACGTGATGACATGAACAACTACATCAGCCAGTATTACAGTGAAGCCAGCAGTGGTGAGTGACTTGACTGGGAATCACAGTGAAAACACCTGCTTATTCATTAGGTCATTAAAATCATATCGTTATTTTTTACTAATACTGATCATAAATTATTAGTTTAAAAGTTAAATGCACAATTAAGTAACTTGTTAAAGTGTTTTTTTTTTCACTTTTCATGTGATTGATTTGTTTATTTTTACTAATTATCTCTGTAGATGTCGGAGCATCTGGTTTAGGGACTCGGATCATCACCACGGCAGCCATCGACGTCCACCTCCCCAGCAGTACCAACCCTATCCAGTCCAATGCCATGCTCGCCATGGAGCGGGTGGGCAGCGCCGTGAGTGACGTTTCCACCAGCGTGTCGCGGTCCAGCGGCAGCCTGACGGCTCGCCCTCACAGCCTGAGCAGCCACACCCTGGGTTCATCCATGACTGACTGCAGCGGCAGCGCAGCTCACGACCTCAGTCTGAGCTACAGCTCCCATCACTGCTGCCCTCCGCCTTCCTTCTCAGGCCAGGACCCCTGCAGGGACCCCAGCGTGGTGGTGCAGGAGCTACTCTCCTCACTTTCTGAGGATTCCTGCCTTGCTCAAAAGGGGCTGGCAGTTGATCCAGTCAACCTCAAACTTCCCAGTCCTACTGGCTCAGAAAACGCCAGCCCTGAGCTGGACAATAGAATAAACCTTTTTAATCGCAGGAACCAGGAGGAGAGGCGAGGAAGAGGAAGAGGATGCGTTCTGTTGCAGACGAAGCCACTAATCCACCTGCAGGGCAGCACCGCTGAGCTGTCTCTGGAGGAGAAGTACCGGCTGTTAGGCCCCGCCGACTCGCCTCTGGGGCACATGCCTGACACATAAGCTACATTTACACAGAAACAGAAGCTTTTATTCTCTTTTTACTGCCCTCCTGTTTGGCACATATTTGATCTCTAGTGACAGCTCAAACCTCGAGAGAGGAACAAACATGAGCTTTAAAAATGGGATTTTTCTGTTGCTGTGTAAATCCAGTCTTGGCTGATTCTGAACAAGCTCCAGCTGTAGCTTCCAGCTAACACTGCTGTTCCTCCACTTGTTCAGAAGTCTGTAGATTGAATCATGAAAAGATCATTTTAGGCAAGGCCCTTTGCCATAAAGTCCAACTTTCTCTCTTTCTTAATAATAGATATTTTGAAATCCAACACACCCAGATATAGCACAATAAAAAGACTAGAAAATTCCAGTCACAGGGAGTCTGACGCGTCGGACACGTTCTTCATCAGGAAATCTACCTTTAAAGAGGTCAGACATGCACTGAATTTCACAAGAATTAAAACCAGCAAAGGGCCATTCAAGCCTGCGTTGAACAAAAAACACAAAATGCTGAACAAATTTCAAGCAAACTTAGATTTCCTTTAGCATTTCTCATATATTTCTTTCCTTTTTGTTTATACTTTTAAAAATAAATATTAAACAGCCACAGGGTATATGAGACAGGAAGTATTTAAAACAATTCTTTTATTTTTAAATTTCAGTTTATCATGATCTATTTGTTTTGAATGAACCACAATTATGAATTTGATGAATAGCATTTTTTTGTTGTTGTTGTTTTTTTGTTTTTTTTTTTGTTGTTTTTTACAAATTATCAGGAAGAGAATGATTTTTGTGTGGATGAAATGAAAAGTGAACTGAATGATCTCTTCACATAGGAAACGGAGCGAAGTGCTTGTAGCATGAACCTTTAAAAAGATCTGTGCCATAAATGGTGAGCAAGTTCTTTGCACTTTAATGTTTACACTTTTGTAAACCTGTTATGGAAGAGGTTGTTGCCAAATGCAGATGTTGTTATTTGAAATAAAACAGTAGAAATTAAAGTTAGTATTTCCTTAAATGCTTTTTAATTCACTGACTCGTTTTGAGATGAGATTTAGGAAAAAACCAGTCTGAGAGCATCACACAGATTTTTTTTTTCTTGCATCATCACCTTAGTTAGATGTGGTTGTGAAAATGCTAAATTATTGAAGCTTATTAACATTAGGCCTGTCACAACAACTCCTAATTGGTGAAGTCAACATTAATTATCTTCTCATGTCATTAATTCCGAGGATAAACTGCTGTACCATTTTGTTTCTTGTCAAATATTTCTAAGTATCCAGAGATCATTTTAATTCTTAATAACTATTTACACACTGTAGACAGTTTGGAGGCCAGAGTACTAGATGAGGAAGACAGACTTTAAACATAAAATACACATAAAATATGAGTTATGAAAATTTATTTAACAGATTTTTCTGTTTTTTTGTTTGTTTGTTTAAATATTTATATTTAGTTTAAATAAGGAGTTGAAAATACAGCATTTCTTTTAAATATTAGTTGTTACATCCTGAAAGAAGCATGTCACTCCCTCCCTGCTGGATCGGTTTGTCAACGTTTCTTCTATCAATATTTTTACCTCTGAAACGGAGGTTATGTTTCTGCCTGTTAGTTTATCTGTTAGCAGGATAACTCAGTTCCGGATGGATTTTGGTTAAATTTTCAGGAAAGGTCAGAAATGGTCAGAAGAAGACGTGAGTAGATTTTAGGGGTGATGCGGATCACCTTCTGGATCCAGGAACGTTTTTAAGGATTCTTCATCATGTGAGATAGAAGCAGTTTTTAACACATGTGCATGTAATTCCATAATAGATGATCTAGGTCAGGGGTGTCAAACTCCAGGCCTCGAGGGCCACTATCCTACATGTTTTAGATGTTTCCCTGTTTCAACACACCTGATTCAAATCCTCTGCATTTCAATAAGTTCTGCAGAAGCCTGTTAACGACTTGTTCATTTGAATCAGGTGTGTTGAAGCAGGGAAACATCTAAAACATGCAGGATAGTGGCCCTCGAGGCCTGGAGCTTGACACCCCTGATCTAGGTGGTAAAAAAAATACAGGATGAATTCCCAACAGGTTCTACATGATACCAAGGACTGATCTGGATCAAGGATTGATCCGGATCAAGGACTGATCCGGATCAAGGACTGATTTGGATCAAGGACTGATCTGGATCAAGCACTGATCTGGATCAAAGACTGATCTGGATCAAGGATTGATCTGGATCAAATCAAGGACTGATCTGGATCAAGGACTGATCTGGATCAAGGATTGATCTGGATCAAGGACTGATCTGGATCAAGGATTGATCTGGATCAAGGATTGATCTGGATCAAGGACTGATCCGGATCAAGGACTGATCTGGATCAAGGATTGATCTGGATCAAATCAAGGACTGATCCAGATCAAGGACTGATCTGGATCAAGGACTGATCTGGATCAAGGATTGATCTGGATCAAATCAAGGACTGATCCAAATCAAGGACTGATCCGGATCAAGGACTGATTTGGATCAAGGACTGATTTGGATCAAGGATTGATTTGGATCAAGGATTGATCCAGATCATGGACTGATCCGGATCAAGGACTGATTTGGATCAAGGACTAATCCGGATCATGGACTGATCTGGATCAAGGACTGATTTGGATCAAGGACTGATCCGGATCAAGGACTGATCTGGATCAAGGACTGATCCGGATCAAGGACTGATTTGGATCAAGGACTAATCCGGATCAAGGACTGATCTGGATCAAGGACTGATTTGGATCAAGGACTGATTTGGATCAAGGATTGATCCAGATCATGGACTGATCCGGATCAAGGATTGATTTGGATCAAGGATTGATCCAGATCAAGGACTGATTTGGATCAAGGACTGATTTGGATCAAGGATTGATCCAGATCATGGACTGATCCGGATCAAGGATTGATTTGGATCAAGGATTGATCCAGATCAAGGACTGATCCGGATCAAGGACTGATTTGGATCAAGGTCTGATTTGGATCAAGGATTGATCCAGATCATGGACTGATCCAGATCAAGGATTGATTTGGATCAAGGATTGATCCAGATCATGGACTGATCCGGATCAAGGACTGATCCGGATCAAGGACTGATCCGGATCAAGGACTGATTTGGATCAAGGACTAATCTGGATCAAGGACTGATCTGGATCAAGGATTGATCTGGATCAAGGACTGATCTGGATCAAGGATTGATCTGGATCAAATCAAGGACTGATCCAAATCAAGGACTGATCCGGATCAAGGACTGATTTGGATCAAGGACTGATTTGGATCAAGGATTGATCCAGATCAAAGACTGATCTGGATCAAGGATTGATCTGGATCATCACTTAGTTCCAGATACTTCGATCCATAAAAGAAAAAAAAGTGAACTTTTGGATTTTTACCACCACAAGACCAAATGATGGTTTAAACCTGCAACAAACACCAACAGATAGTCGAGACATTCTGGACGTGTGGAACAGATCAGATGTTCCTTCAAAAGTTCTGTAGCTCGATCAAAACCAAAGAAGCGATTTTCGTGAATAACTACTAATTGTTCTCTCACTTGTATTCAATTTGAGGTTCTTCTGTATCAGTTTTATTTATATTTGCAATACAAAACCAGTTTTGACATGTGAAGCAATGTATATTAAAAAATCCAATTTTAAAGGTTAATCAATTTTTTTCATATTGTGAAGGTGCAGGCAGCCATTTGAAACTCTGAGGCATAAAAAAAGACAAAACATATGAGCATTTTTTTTTCTTCATTAAATTCGATCAATAAGATAATAACAGTTTTCATAATACCACAACAAATTAAGTGTTAGTTCACTCTACATGAAAAAAATATTTGTCATTGATGGAAAATGGGGGTTAATTAATTTATACTGATGTATTATTTAAATAAAAAAATGACAGAAAATAGAATAAAACACATTCAGAAAACAATGTAAGTATTACCCATTCAATGAAAAACATTTCTTAAAAAACGGTTCTGAGCCGATCACTTTATTTTATACCACAATGATGAATGAACTTTGACTGCATCAAATATTTCATTCATACTTTCATCACTTTTGTGTATCTGCTCAGCGATTAAGAGGCAGGGCAACAAGAAAGGTAACGTGGTCTCTTTAAACATCTGATTGTGCAGATAGGGAGATCTCCAGCATTACTAGGTTCCCACAGATTAGAGGTCACGTTGTGGCTTTATGTTCTTTCTCTGAAAAAGCAGTGAAAGAGAAAAAAAAAGCAAAAGTAAAATGGTGAGTTTTCAGTTTGTTTTTAAACAGCTGACTTGGGATTTAGACCCGTCCTGTAATTCTTATTTACTCCAATAACATTGTCTATCATGTGCCAGAGTTCTAGTAAATAAATGATGATCCGTTTGGCTCTGGACACACAAAGGAATCCTGTTGAGTCTGAGGACCAGAACTTGGCTTGGCCTCCCTTCATCACAGCTGCCTTGTCTCAAGTGGAGGTGCAGGGCCTCTGAGCTGAACCTCCTCCAACCCAATCAGCCATGGAAAATGTAAAATAACTCAAGATGGTTTAATTTCCATGCACCTCCACACTGAGTGATTCAACTCTGTAAGAGTTACATTATTTACAATAAAAATAATGAAGAAGCATCAACAATAAAGCAGAGAAAAAACAAAAAACCCAACGCAACCCTAATGGTAAATTACAGCTTTGCCTCATTCCTGTCAGTCTGAACTAAGTGCTGGATTTTGAGACACCGTGCAGACCTTTAAGAGTAAATTGCTTTTGAGACCTCTCCATTAAAATCAAAGGTGCTGTCACAGTGACGGTAAGATCAGTGAATGAACAGAGACAATTAGAGCCTTAATAATTGAAATGCTTTAATAAAGGCACAGAGGGAGTCACTTTAACTGCATTAACTTTACATGATCATTGTTTTCATTTTCATTAAGATGTCGATGACCTGCAGGATGAGATCTGCATGACTTCAGTAGAGTAAGTGTTGGAGTTTCTATACTATACTAACTATTAAAATCATAAATATTACCCTTGTTTTAAATCTCAAATATTAAACCATGACCAAGCAGAGTCTAAATTCCAAGATGTAAAATGTGGTCTGAAGTAGTTTAGATCAAATATACAAAAAGTGTTTGGATTTTAGAAAAAAATAACATTTTCTGGTGGATTGC
Source organism: Pachypanchax playfairii (assembly GCA_006937955.1). Lineage (NCBI taxonomy): Eukaryota > Metazoa > Chordata > Actinopteri > Cyprinodontiformes > Aplocheilidae > Pachypanchax > Pachypanchax playfairii. The sequence continues at coordinate 619,043 of SSNP01000218.1, read as the reverse complement.
TGTGCAGAGTTTGAATGCAGCTTTATGACACTAAATATAGATTAAGTGTTTATTTTTAAGTCTAATAGAGAACAAATAGATGTGGGTGTTGTTGCTCTAGTCTGACAGATTCAGAACACGTCTCAAGCAGGACTCGCATTCAAAAGGCTCTGAAGCAGGAAAAGATACAAATAAATTATACATCATATTTTAAAAAGCTTCTCAGGTTTCCCTTTTGAAACATACTTGTTAAGTGAAAAAAAAATGCTCAAGAGACCATTGTCATGGGTACAGAATGTCTTTTTTTTTTTCATTTTCTTAAAACAGTTTTTGTCTTCTTCCTCTCAGACGTTTATTTTCCTTCTTTCAGCAAAAGTAGGTCAATCATAGAAAAAAAACTAGAAGAGAACTAAATATGAGACGCTGGGTTACCAAACTAAATCACATCAGTCCTCTTGGAGGAAAATATCAATTATTTAAAAATAAATACTTGAATCTGATTGGACGATAGTCACATTCTATTTTCTTGAAGCAAAAGTAAAATATTAAATAAAAAGACTTGAGTCTTTTCAAAGATTGGAGGATTGACAGACGTAAATCATATAATTACATTATGTGGGACATTTTTCATGTCTCATCCAAGGCCGAGTCCTGGAGCATATGAGGGAATCCCAGAGATTCCTCTGTCCAGCGACACTCTTCAACATGGTCCAATGTGTTCCTGTAGACCAGAGAGGATATCTAGTCCCTTCAGTAAGTTCTGGTTTACCTCTTGGTTCCTCTCCCCATGGGATGTACCTGAAAAACCAAAGAATATCAGATATGAACCACCTCAACTGACTTCCTTCAGTTGCAGCAGGTCTGAGCTTCTTGCCTGATGATGGAGGTCCTACCTGATCTCTCAGGTTCTGTTCAGAACTGAGGAAACCTATTTCAGCTGATCAAAAATCAGCACATCATCACAGAGTTGGGAGCCTGCCTAGTATCACAATGTACATCGCTCAATTAAATAATCTGTTAAAGATGAAAAATTCATTTTAAAATCCAATGTGTATTTATGAGGGCCTATCTCCCCCCACCAAGTTCCCCCACCAGCCTGCGCACTGGGGGTTTCTAGAGTTTGGGGCTGGGTGCTTGGGGTGTGTGCGGGCCTGCTTCCGCCGGCTGGCCGGTGGGCTGGGCTCTTAATGGCTCTGTCCAATACCCTCTTCGGGAGGGGCTGCCCCTGGGTCTCAGACTTCGGATCCATGTCCCGGGGTGCTTGGATGTGGCTGGCTGCCGGCGGGGCCTGTGGAATCGCGCCACGGCTCCCTGGGGCACCTGCACTGCGGTTGCGGGGTGACTGCGCTGGAGGTTACTTATGGTCTTGTCTGGGAGGGGGCTTTGGTTTCTCCTGCGGTGGCCTGCCTAGGCTCTGCCGCTCCAGGGTTGGGGTCTGGACCCCTTGGGCTTGGGTCAGCCCTGTGGTCTGCTTTGAGGTCTGGGGGCCGGGGCCGGGGCTTTCCACACCCACTGTCAAACAATTTATGGAGAAACCTAATGGTCACAGGTGTGTCCATGCACACAGATATTCACAGACACTCACTGACTTGGGCTGCAGCTGCCACTGGGGACGTTGTGTGTTAACCAGTATTATTATTTGTTTGTGTCCACAATGATATTATCAGTGTTTAAATATAGATGTTGGTCGATGCTGTGGTGTCTCTGCTCTTGTTTTTGTCTCTCAGCAGGTGTTGAAGCAGATTTCTTTCTCTCCCAACTTCTCTTCTACCTCTTCTTGTCTCTTTTTCCTCTTCTTTCTTTTTCTTTTTCCTCTAATTTCCTCTCTCCTTTGCCATGTCCGCTGACTCAAAAAAAAAAGTTGTTATAAACGAAATTACATCTAAATAAAAATAAATAAAGGTAACAAGCTGAACGTTGCAGTGATTGCTGCATGTTCGGCTTGTGAGAACAAATCTGTCTGGCATGTCTATGCATCCAGACATCAGTTCCGACTGCTTTAATATCAGAGAGGACAAGGGAAAAAAAAAAAAAAAAAATCTAATGTGTGCAAAATTTTGCAGAATAAATCTTTTCAGATGGGGGAACAAAACTCCTGAGGATCTCAACAGTTCAGGCATGTTGCATGATTGAGACATCCAGTGTGTTACTGGGGTGTATCTATAGTAACATAAATACACTGTTTGAACATTAACCTAGAGACATTATGCCACATCCACTCTGGATGACAACACCATGACAAAGAGTCAAAATGTGGACGGTCTTTGCAGAGGTCTTGCTTCTCGTTAGCAGAGTAGAAGAAGATATGATGGTCTTAAGAGTGCTTGCAAAGGCAAGGTAGTGCATCGTTATTGTACCAGCGTATTCATGATGTCAGACCTAAACACACACATGTGGTTTAGTGTTTGAGAATTGGAAGCAGGACTGGCCATGCTAGCGTCATGACAACATCTCCATCATGTGGTTGTGTGTCGTTAACGTTCTGTAATGTCTCAGCACGAGGTTGGAACGAGTTGTGTCAGACGCGAGGCATGAAGTGATTGTGGGTGTTTGTGGTAGAATTTTGTGGTCCAGGTGCTAGAAAACTTTTGGGGAAACAAAATTTAGTAGAACATCAGTGTCATAATGGTCTTGGCACAATAATTTGCTGCAACCCATGTCATGTTCTGACAGGTTGTGTGGGATGTAGAGTGGGTCATCATGAGAATTTATGGGTTTTCCTACAACATCTACAGCACACAGAAAATATACAAATAAATAATTGCCCATGTAAAGAAATGAGAGCAAAAGAAAAAATAAAATGTTACAAATAAATAGTAACTGAGTGAGTTTCCTCTGAATAAATGTGTAACATCAAAGATTAAAAGCAGTGATGGTTTAAATTTCTATTTTCTCCACATTTTCAGGTTTCTTCAAGTTTTGAACTTTTTTGCAGCACTGCACACCAGATATTCACCTGATCTTAGAAGCAGATGTTTCCTTCCTGATCTGGTAAAGCCTTCAACTTAGCCTTGGCTAAATCACAATCAGTGTCCTGGCCCGAGCTCCGGGTGTCTGCAGGCGCGTGCTGGGTCGCTGGAACATTTCCATCTGGGCTCTGGGGAGTCGCACATCAATTGCTCTCAGCTAAATGCACTCACATATGAATATTTCAGTACAATTTAATGTTTCAGCTACAACCCCAAAGGAGCAGAGCATCAATTTGTGAACACAGTTCTCTTGGAGTTAAAAGCCAGGCCGGATAATACAATATGAAAGGCCCTGTCAATCCAGGGATCCTTTTTTCACTAGAGAGGGAAAAAAAAATCCTTAACCTTCAGCATCCAGCTGCAATAAATCATCTTTTCAGTGAAAGAAGAAGCAAAGCGATGCAATAACAGGCAGGTTTTGGTGTGAGGGTTGGTTTTTCCCACAGCCATGGCTGCATGCCATTTGCTCCCAACATGCTGCACAAACACACAAACAAACACACACACACACACGGGTCAGGGAGTTGTGCACCTGCTGTCCTGTTGATAAAATGTCCCAAAGTGATGCTGAAACCTTCGCCTTCACACAGAAGAACTCCCCTCAGGTGTGAGAACATGAGTGATCTGCACAACAAGCACATTATCAGCAATGACCCAAACTGTCTGTGTTTACAAAACATTACAAAGCAAGCCTCACTTTCAGGCTTAAACTAATATATATATATATATATATATATATATATATATATATATATAATTTTTTTTGTTAGTTCTTTTTCTTGTATTGCTTTAATATATTATTCTGAATAAAAAAATACTTTAAAAAATTACTATACATATATATATAGAACTTTTTATATAGTAGTTTTTGAATTTAAAAAATCCTTTTGAAAATTACTATATATATATATATATATATATATATATATACAGTGGGGCAAAAAAGTATTTAGTCAGCCACCAATTGTGTAAGTTCTCCCACTTAAAAAGATCAGAGAGGCCTGTAATTTTCATCATAGGTATACCTCAACTATGAGAGACAAAATGAGGAAAAAAAATCCAGAGAATCACATTGTCTGATTTTTAAAGAATTTATTTGCAAATTATGGTGGAAAATAAGTATTTGGTCACCTACAAACAAGTAAGATTTCTGGCTTTCACAGACCTGTAACTTCTTTAAGAGGCTCCTCGGTCCTCCACTCGTTACCTGTATTAATGGCACCTGTGTGAACTCGTTATCAGTATAAAAGACACCTGTCCACAACCTCAAACAGTCACGCTCCAAACTCCACTATGGCCAAGACCAAAGAGCTGTCAAAGGACACCAGAAACAAAATTGTAGACCTTCACCAGGCTGGGAAGACTGAATCTGCAATAGGTAAGCAGCTTGGTGTGAAGAAATCAACTGTGGGAGCAATTATTAGAAAATGGAAGACATACAAGACCACTGATAATCTCCCTCGATCTGGGGCTCCACGCAAGATCTCACCCCGTGGGGTCAAAATGATCACAAGAACGGTGAGCAAAAATCCCAGAACCACACGGAGGGACCTAGTGAATGACCTGCAGAGAGCTGGGACCAAAGTAACAAAGGCTACCATCAGTAACACACTACGCCGCCATGGACTCAAATCCTGCAGTGCCAGACGTGTCCTCCTGCTGAAGCCAGGACACGTCCAGGCCCGTCTGCGGTTTGCTAGAGAGCATTTGGATGATCCAGAAGAGGATTGGGAGAACATCATATGGTCAGATGAAACCAAAATAGAACTTTTTGGTAGAAACTCAACTTGTCGTGTTTGGAGGGGAAAGAATGCTGAGTTGGATCCAAAGAACACCATACCTACTGTAAAGCATGGGGGTGGAAACATCATGCTTTGGGGCTGTTTTTCTGCAAGGGGACCAGGACGACTGATCCGTGTAAAGGAAAGAATGAATGGGGCCATGTATCGTAAGATTTTGAGTGAAAACCTCCTTCCATCAGCAAGGGCATTGAAAATGAGACGTGGCTGGGTCTTTCAGCATGACAATGATCCCAAACACACCGCCCGGGCAATGAAGGAGTGGCTTCGTAAGAAGCATTTCAAGGTCCTGGAGTGGCCTAGCCAGTCTCCAGATCTCAACCCCATAGAAAATCTCTGGAGGGAGTTGAAAGTCCGTGTTGCCCAGCGTCAGCCCCAAAACATCACTGCTCTAGAGGAGATCTGCATGGAGGAATGGACCAAAATACCAGCAACAGTGTGTGAAAACCTTGTGAAGACTTACAGAAAACGTTTGACCTCTGTCATTGCCAACAAAGGCTGTATAACAAAGTATTGAGATTAACTTTTGTTATTGACCAAATACTTATTTTCCACCATAATTTGCAAATAAATTCTTTAAAAATCAGACAATGTGATTTTCTGGATTTTTTTTCCTCATTTTGTCTCTCATAGTTGAGGTATACCTATGATGAAAATTACAGGCCTCTCTGATCTTTTTAAGTGGGAGAACTTACACAATTGGTGGCTGACTAAATACTTTTTTGCCCCACTGTATATATATATATAGTAATTTTTTAAAGTATTTTTTTCTTAAAAAAACAGAAATATGTAAACACAATTACTGAACCGTTAACTGTTTTCACATGCTGCATGAGAAAATTATTAGAATATTATATTAAAGCAATACAAGAAAAAAAGTGCAAGAGACTAAATAAAAAACAGATTTGATGATTACTTTGCAAGAAAATCACACAAATACACCAATAAATCAGAAATAACTGCACTAACCTGTAGACAAAACATCATTTCACTGTCAAATCTGATCAGTTATTTGTGAAGCATTTTAGAATAAAATCACTATTATAATCCAGATGCATTTTTCCCATCCAGCTGTTTACAGATGTCACAGATTCAGTGAGATATTTGTTTTGACTGATGCCACACAGACACGGCTGCCTGTTAAAAGTGCTGAAAAGCAACAAGATGCTGATGAGAGCAGCTGATAATAAATACAAGCTGCATATTTGTAGAATAAAACGGGTGTCTGACAGTTACACTAATAAGGTAATAATGGAGAACATTCTCCTGCCCAACAATGCAAAGCTGCCCTGAGGCTCCAATCAAAAATTAATCCTAATTATCATGGAATATTTAACGCTGAAGAATTATGAATTATAAATCTGCAACATGGTTCCCCTCTCCAAACCACCTTACTTGTGATTTTTTCCCTCATGGTTGGTCAAAATAAACAATGCAAATAAAAAAAAAAGACACCAAAATTATTTTTGAAAATAAAATTGACTTTGTATTTTTACTTTAGCTAAGTTATTAAACTGCTACATATCTTTGATGCATTAAAATCATAGTGCTTTTTGTTAATTCAACTTTAGGCTGACTCATGATCTGAGTGTGGACAGAAAGCACTTAAAGAAAAGTTCATGATGAGTAAATAATTCAGCATCTTTAAAATCTTCATTAACTACATTTAAGCAAGTAACTTTATTGTTTCTGTTGGTCAGCAAAAAAAATCCAAATGAACCAATGTCATCACTAATTAATGATATTTGAGTAATTAAACATTGTTTTTATGCATGTTAGTGATACACATTACTGTGCAAAAGTCTTGAGCCATCCCTCATTTATTTTTACTTTGCTTCCATGGAGCCAGTCGTTCTTGAAGTCTGATAAATTGGTCTAGATCATCTGTTCTTCAGACTTCCTGCAGGTCTTTTAATGTTTATTGAGACTCTTCTTTTTTAAATTAACTTTACATCACTGACCTGATTGTTTTCAAATTTTTTGTTTGTTCACTTAAAATTTAAAAAGGCTTTGAAAGTCAAAGGATAATGTTTGGCATATTAAAACAGATGAATCAGCAAATATCTCTTTTTTAAACAGGATCTTCGGGAACCTTGTTTCCAGCAGACGGACACTAAAACAAAGTGGATTTTCAAACTTCTTACTTTGATTTCCATTTTTCCATTTTCCTTTTTTTTTAGAACACGCTACAAGAAACTGTCACGGTACAAGAACTATCAGAAAGGAGTGAAAAAACAACCAAAAAATCCCTAAAAACTTGGAAAAGCCTTCTGAAGATCTGAAGAACTGTTAAACAAACTACATTCAAAGATTAGAGGAGGTTTGACTCACTGGAAGCAAGTAAACCTTCATCTCAGTTCAATTTAGAGATATTTTACTTAAAGAGGCCATTTCATACACATTTCAGGACTTTGTGGTTATTTCTTAAGTATTAACCAGTAATATGAAACATTTTATATCTAAAAAACATCCGGAAACACTGATTAACAGACCTTTCAATCTGTCTTGCGTTAAAATTCGGGTGGTTACGACAGCAACTCATTAAAATTCATTATTTGAATTTGCTGGACTCAGATTGGCTAACAAATTAGCCTATGAGAGCAAGGTATACTGTTTCCTGCCCCAGACGTCGTGTCTTCCTGTTTGCTACGTTATGCTACAGCTTTTAGCCAGCAGCATGCTAGGTGTGGTTTCAACTGCGGGAGCTGCCGAATACTAACGAACAAAGGAGTTGTGACGAAACAGATACAGGCCGTTCGAACTCAGGAAAACTTGGGTGTTATCAAAAACCTATGAAGGTAAGAACACCTGTGGAGCTAAAATATTCAACAAAAACCTCAGAAAAAACATTTTATCAATTTATTCTGCTTTTTTATTGCACCGTGAAATCAAAATCTAATAACTTTTATTAAGACTTACCAGTTAATAAAAGTTTAAAACATACACAGTACTGTATATTCTGACTTTTTTGCAGACATAACAAAAGATTTTGAATTAAATGTAGAATTATAAAATATTCAAAAGTTTATATGAAAGTGGGTCTTAATGTGAACTGAAACTGCTGATATTATTAGTACATCTATTACAAATATTTCCAAGTTTCTTTTATTTATTCATTTATTTTTAAATTAATTTTGGTATTTCTTTGTCACTGGAGATGACGTATTTAAATTTAAATAAAAATAGAACACCAAAAGTGAAGGAGTAACTACATTTCCACACTTCAAGCTGTTGACTGAGATTACTGACAAAATTCAGTTTCCTGCTTTTAACGTCTCCCAGATATCTTAAACATGCAGATGTTCCAAAACAGAACAAATAAAAAAATCTAAACAATACAAAATGTTTTTTTTTTTTTTTATCGAGCTGCTGTATTTTTAATGTGGAAGAAAAAAACAACAACAGATGGACACAGACTGGCACGGCTTCAAGTGAACTCAGCTCGGGGAGTTTGAAAGGATTGCTGTTATAAATGACTTCAGACAATAGAAGCAAGACACTGTGGAACTGCAGAGAACCTTGGAGAGAGACCACAAGTCACAGACAAACTTCAGTAATTGAAAGGCCCCCATTGAATTCCAAACATGCACATTTGGCTCTTGCCAAAGTTTAAGTGGATGAGTTCAGTCACACATTTATATTTCATGAACTTAATGGGCCCAATCAAACTGTGATCAGAGGCTCTTCTGGGAGGCTTTTATGCCAGAGGGACAAGGTGGACACGTGGTCCTCATAGAGAACAAAATATACAAAAAAAATCATTAAATTTACAATGAAACCATTATTTTAGTGGATTTTGTTCACAGCTTCAGTTGGAACGTCAGCAGGCAACAAATCACAGATCAGAGATTTGCAGAACAATTCTGAAAAGTGACAAAAACTGTATTTGACCAGAAACAGCAACAATGATTGGTTGATTTGATGATCTAAAATCCTACATGATAACACATGACAATATTCGCTTCTTTCTTCCTGCTATATGCTACATGTTAAACACGTCACTGCACCGTCATGGAGACAGAGAGAGAGAATCTCAGAGTTGAGAACCATCAGGCTTCAACTCATTACTTGAGACGGGAAAACTCTTCTTGCACATCTGATTCAGTCAGAAGATCTTCCTCAGGTTGAGCGAGAGATGAGAATAATGAAGAAATAATTTTATGTTCTGAGAAATAAAAGTCATACAGGAGAACAAAAATGATACAACAAGAATAAAATGGATCTAAAATGTGTCTTGAAATCTTTCAGGAGAACTTAAGAGACTAAAATGATTTGATTTTGTAAAGAAAAGAAGAACCAAGCTGAAGTCATGTAAAGATGTAGAAGATTCAAGATGGAAGAAGACTGTAAAACATCATGCAGCAGTTTTATTTAGTCTGTTTATTTATCCAGGATTGTTGATTTATTACATAAGAGTCTTTCTACAACAATGTCGCTTCAGAATTAAGTTTTAGATCCAGATTTTGGATTTTTTTCTTTATTTGCTTTGATTGTTTTTTTATTGTGATTTTTACTTCAATTTTTAAGAAAAAAATGATGCCACTAGTAAACGCTATAACTCTTGTATATGATGTTCAGATTGAAAGGACTGATCTGAACCCCGCCCACCTTCGGACAGACCCAGTTCTGATCTCCGTCCAGCAGATGGCCTTGTTCTCGAATAGATAATCTGTAACAGAAAGAATCTGTTAAATGTCTTCAGATCAGATGACTTCATGCCTCCAAAAGTCAGCGACTGTAAAATCCCAATGCTCTGATTTTCATCAGTGTGACTCGTTTGTTTATTTTGCTTTAATGACAGCACGTGACTTGAGTGTGAGATGGTTTTTCACACGATGTAAGATCAGCAACGGAGACGCTGCTGAGACCTGATCAGCTGTGAACTGCATGATGTCACTGAGTTGTTACAGATAATCAAACGTCATTATTATCTCTGTATGTTTGTGTCATTTAGTCTTTATTAAAGAAACAGGAAATACTCAACACAGTCTTTGATCTTTGTCGTCCGCTCACGTGAACGTATTTCTAATTTTCCCTCAAACATGTATTTTATGCCTTTCTGCGGGTGGAGAGGTGCAGCTGAGCGATTGGAGCGTGCGGTGTTGGCGTGATGACGTCATGGGAGCAGCGTGCGGGACCTTGTAGCCTCTTCGGCCCCCCTCCAGCCCGAAGAGACACAAGTTATCTGGGAGGCAGCCGAAGGGCCAGCGATCTCCTCTCATCTTTTTCCGCATCTACCGCCGTCCTCTTCATCCTTCCTGTATGGTGGATATTATTTTCAGCTCTTCTTTCTTGGGTGATATGGGGGATCATTCCAAAAGTAAGTTCGTCAAAAGTGTTCGGGGGGCTTTTAGGTGGCAAATTTAGTGTCTGTAAACAGGCTGCAGGACTAACTGTGTTTAAAACTAAGTTTATTATTATAGGGACTGTGTAGAAAAATGCTCGGAATCATTTACATGTCTTTGCATTTTGGATTTTCTTATGAAATAAAACACCCCAGTGTTGCATGAATATGGTGGTTAAAGCCACCAGTTGTTACATAACAGCATGAGGGTCCTTCTGTCTGCGAACAGAGGAGTTAAAACAGCGAAATGCAGAATGTGACACTGCAGCAGTGTGACGGCCCCACGTTCATGTTGTTCTGGCATGGCTGTTTGCAGAGAAGCCAGGATTCGCGATGTGTGTGGGATGTGGAAGTCAGATCCATGACCAGTACATACTGAGAGTTTCCCCCGACCTGGAGTGGCATGCAGCCTGCCTGAAGTGCGCGGAGTGCAGCCAGTACCTGGATGAGACCTGCACTTGTTTCGTCCGGGACGGAAAAACTTATTGCAAAAGAGATTATGTAAGGTAGGAGTTTTGGGTTAATTCCCTGATATTTTTATGGTCTAGAAAACAGTTTTTAGTTTATTTTAAAAGAAAAGACAATTCTGTAGAAAACAGATGACACTGAGCACGAAAAGAACCAAACAGTTTGTGTCTTGTACCGATTCTTTATTTGAAAAATAAAAACCTTCATTCAGATTTATTTTTCCATGAACCAAAAATTAAAACGGAGACAAAAACTTCCTCAGTATTTTTTTGTTTTGTTTAATTTTGTGTTTGTTTAATTGTGTTTTGGGGTTATTTCTCGCATTTTAAACTTTTTAAACAAGTGTCGTTTTTTTGCAGGCTGTTTGGAATCAAATGCGCCAAATGCAACTTGGGATTCAGCAGCAGCGATCTGGTGATGAGAGCTCGGGGTAACGTGTACCATATCGAGTGCTTTCGGTGCTCGGTGTGCAGCCGGCAGCTGCTACCGGGGGACGAGTTCTCTCTGCGGGAAGAGGAGCTGCTGTGCCGGGCGGACCACAGTCTGCTGATGGAGCGGAGTCCCGCAGGAAGTCCCATCAGCCCCGGACACATCCACTCCAACAGACCGCTTCACCTGGCAGGTCGGTTGATTATTATTATTATTATCATTAATATTAATGTGATTTAGCAAATTGATCAAATGACTTGAAGTATTAAATCCAAAACAAAACTTTTTTTTTAAAAATAATACAGTTTTGTTTTTTGTCTGTCGTCATCCTAATTTCTCAAACGTCGGTCCGTGTGTGTGTGTTTGTGTGTAAACTGCGCTCTTTCTTTACACTAATTTCATAATTGATCCCATTAGCGGTAACCTGCTCTGTTACCACCATCTAAATAATCTGGCATTTGAGTCGCGGCTCTGCTTGTGTCAGTGTGTGTGTGTGTGTGCCACACAGATCGCTGTGCCAAAATAAAGAAAAAATGTGAATAATGCTCACTAACTTCCTATTTGAGGCCAAACTAAATTGTCCAGAGTCACTGGCTCCGGCCTCAGGCGGAAGCAGCGACATGATCACAGTCTGCAGCTGCATGTTCAGAGTGAACAGAGGAAAACATTTCTTTAACGGAGAAAAAGCATCAAGATTTATCCAAACTGACAGTAATGTGTGTGTGTCTCTCTGCGTGTGTGTGTGTCTTGTCGAGAATTATACAAATGATTTTTTCTCCTGTAAATAGAACCTGACGGGCTGGTTTAGAACAGCGTTTTCATTCTTGACTGCAGTGATTTATAAAACAAATCTAAAAAAATAAAAAGAATATGATGATTTGTTGTGCCTGAAATGTTCCGAGCAACATGCTGCAGAAGTTTGAGCGAAGGGGTGTTTGTGTCTGGATTTAAGGCCTGGAGTTGGAGCCTTTAATTCTGACCCGGTGCTTTCGTGTTTTTCCGTCCTCAGCAGACCCCGTGACGGTGCGGCAGGCCCCGCATCGGAACCACGTCCACAAACAGTCGGAGAAGACGACGCGTGTTCGGACGGTGCTGAATGAGAAGCAGCTGCACACGCTGCGGACCTGCTACAACGCGAACCCGAGGCCAGACGCGCTGATGAAGGAGCAGCTAGTGGAGATGACGGGCCTGAGCCCCCGGGTGATCCGGGTCTGGTTCCAGAACAAGCGCTGCAAGGACAAAAAGAAATCCATCCTCATGAAGCAGCTCCAGCAGCAGCAGCACAGTGATAAGACTGTAAGCATCTTCGTAAGTCCGCCCGCTCGTTTATTTTACACAAACACAGTCCTGATTTCTTTCTATATGATATTTCTGTTTGAACTTTTCGTTTTTCATTTTTATACCGAAAAACAGGCAGATTTTGGTTTGACTGGCAAAAAATTAGGAATCTGCAAATTCATTGTTTTATTTTCAATTTAAAAATTGTGAGAATTTTCTAATAACAGGAAGACAAAATTATCTATCTATCTATCTATCTATCTATCTATCTATCTATCTATCTATCTATCTATCTATCTATCTATCTATCTATCTATCTATCTATCTATCTATCTATCTATCCATCCATCCATCCATCCATCCATCCATCCATCCATCCATCCATCCATCCATCCGTCTGTTATATATATTTATATTTTTCTCTTTTTTGTCTCCTCCAGAACCTCCAAGGCCTCACAGGAACACCGCTTGTAGCTGGAAGTCCGATCAGACATGAAAGCACGGTGCAGGGGAACCCAGTGGAGGTTCAGACCTACCAGCCTCCCTGGAAAGCTCTGACTGAATACGCACTGCAGAGCGATCTGGACCAGCCGGCTTTCCAACAACTGGTGTGTGTGTTCATGACAGAGTGTTCACGATAGACTGTCCATCCATCCATCCATCCATCCATCCATCCATCCATCCATCCATCCATCCATCCATCCATCCATCCATCCATCCATCCATCCATCCATCCATCCACCTGTTTGTCTATCAAGACATTAGTTTTCAGAATAAAAGCCTTCATCCCTCTGACACTCTTTCTTCCTTCTTCAGGTGTCTTTCTCTGAATCGGGCTCTCTCGGAAACTCCTCGGGCAGCGACGTGACTTCACTGTCATCTCAGTTACCGGACACCCCGAACAGTATGGTTCCCAGCCCGGTGGAGACGTGAGACCTGAAGCTGGTCACTTGTCTACCACCACCCTACACCCTCATCCATGGCCAACACCACCATTTTTCTGCGAGGACGGTTTTGCAGCATGTTCCCGGTCTCCCAATTTAACCTCTTTGCATGTGGACCATTTCATCACATCACCAGAACTTCTGAGGAGTTTTTATTTTATTTTATTTTAATTTCTTTTTTTTTTTTTCTGCCATGGAGCTGCTGAAACAAAGAGCACCAACTGACTTATTTTTTGTCTGTTCTTGTGAGATCTGACTGACAGAAACTCAGCAGAACAACTGATGCATGACTTGAAAAGGAGAACAACGATGTACAGAGGAACTTCCTGTTGGATATATACAACAAACCTCCCCTTAAAAAAAGAAAACAACTGGAAACGTTTCCACGTTGCTGCAGACGGACCTTCTGCATTTTCAGTGTAGTCATATTGTATCTTGTTTCTTCTACATGAACATTTTTGATACTTATTGTGTTGTCATGTCCAGCTGACTCTTTGTCTTAAGGTCAGAGCATGATTAGTCTGCAAAGTATTCGTGTTGTAAAATATTTTCATCTTAAGCGCAGAAGACAAATTGTTTGATCTTCTCGAACAAAAAGTAAATTATTGTTATATTATTTATTGTTAGGAAAGCGATTCGTTACGGGAGTATTACCTGAAAAATAAAAAGCTGAATACACGGAGTGTTTTATGATCAGTCTTTGAACAGGCGCGCTTCTGTCATGACTCTCCTCCCACTTTGCCGTTTGTGAGACAAAATCACCTCTTTAATTTTGACATTTCGTCTTTTTTATAATTAAAAAAAATATCTGATGGTTTTATTTGGATTAAGAAAATGTTACTGACCAAATTGAAATGCGGACATGCGGGGTCGATCCTCCTCAGTAAAGTGATTTAGGACAAATCTTTGAAAGTTCGGGGATTCTGGGATTTTCTCTTGTTTCTTGTTGAGAATTACAAATATCTCTTTCGCTCTGAACATGTTGTCTGTCCCGTTTGAAGCTGGTCCGAAGCCCAAAGGCTGGCTCGTGTTATCACCTCGCTTCATCTCGGGGTGTTTTCCCTTCGGTAATGTTGCAGGAATCGGCCAGCGGTCATTTACTATCTCGGGGCCAAAAATCTGCAGTAAATTGTGCTCAAGTCTAGTTCCTCTTGTTGAGTCACAAGCCGGTCTAGACAGCGCGCAGGGATCGGCGACCCCTTATCTAGTCCTGGCATCACCTGCAAGCTACGGCGGCTGAAGCCACAACAAACTAACCCAATACCCCCCCCCCCCCCCCCCCCCCCCCACTCCACCCATACACACACACACACACACACACACACACACACACCATTTTAACCAAAAAAGCTCACAGTTTACGGACTGTGGGTCATAAAGAAGCAACATGTCCGTTTTACGAGATGCTGGTTGCAAAAAGAGAAACAACTTTTATTGGAAAGAATATTATTTTCTTTTCACTGACTCCGACTAAACCAGAGAAAGACACAGAGGAAGTCAACACACAACATGTCTGTGGATGTTTCTGGACTCGGTTTATTTATTTCACTCTGCTGTTGTTGTTTACGCAGTGTGCTGCCAGCAAATCAACTGAAATCTGCAATGACAAAAGGCAGATTATAGATTTGTAATTGAGCTATTTCAAACACAATAGGCAGAACAGATTAAGATAAGGGAGATAAGAGAAGAATAACAAAAGGACAAGAATGTAACGCCTGCTGATTGGCCTCTGCAGAAAATCATTACGATTCCAGCGCATTTAAAAACACAAATCTTATTAGCCTATTTTAACTAGGCTATATTTAACAGTGTGAACAAGATGAATTAAAAACAGTTTTTATTCTGCATTTTTTAATATTAAAAATAATTTAAAAGATCAGACAAAATGTATATTAAATTCCATCCATAAATGCACCGGGTTTAAATTCAGTTGCTGTATTTGTGCTGGTTTTCAGCCTGAGTCCAGCTGCGTTCAGATCTCAGATTCAATATTTTTTCTTTAGTAGCAGCGATCTTCTATCAGTGGGCGTTTCCCGGTAAATGAGAATCAGAATGAAAACAGCGCGCGCACGACACACACGCGTGGGTACGACATCCCTCACTGTCCTTCGTATAGAAGCGGCCTCCTGCTTTTTAAACACGCGCTGCTGTTGCGCGTTCGTGATGCCACGGCGGAGAAAGAGTGAATCCCAAACACACGAACAAATTCATATGATAATACCCCCCCCACCCACCCATGAACCTTGAGGTATATCAGTGGCACGACGTGAGAAAGGGTCGAGACGGAGTTTTTAACATCTGGTCCAGGTGTTTCTCCAACCGGCTCGCGCTGCAGCGCTGACTGACGCACAGAGAGAAATAGGCACGAGCGAACACACCGGGGATTAGCCTACTTAAAACAATCACAAATATATATATTTTTTATATCTTAATAATTAAAATATTTCCCGTTTTCTCATTTTAAATTGGGACTGATTTAATTTTACCTTCCGTCTGTAAATGAAATGAATGAATCACGCTTTTACATTACAGTGCACACAACATGACCTTGATTAGGAGCTTTTGGGCTTCAGGAAGGTGTTAATTTAACAGGCAGACCACCCCCCCCCCGGTTTGTGACATATAACTCTATATAGGCTATTTTTTATTAATCCTGATCGTTTCTGAAACATTTGTGAGATCACCCTTTCTTTTATTTGGTTAAATGCAACCGTTTTTCTTTATAAGCAAAAAACAT
Organism: Pachypanchax playfairii; assembly: GCA_006937955.1. Taxonomy (NCBI): domain Eukaryota; kingdom Metazoa; phylum Chordata; class Actinopteri; order Cyprinodontiformes; family Aplocheilidae; genus Pachypanchax; species Pachypanchax playfairii. The sequence goes on along the minus strand of SSNP01000218.1, from coordinate 603,096 downwards.
CAACATGAAAAAAAACTCTTATTATTTAGTAAAAAAGAAAAAATCGACTGTAGGCTATAAAACACCGACAAAAATAAATAACACAAACAAAAAACAAACAAGCAAAAAACTGATAGCAGATTAAGTGCAAAATCCAATAAAGTACGTGGAATAATTTTTTTCGCGGCAAAAATGTGATGTTTTTTTATTGTAATTTTACAAATAAATATTATAACTGAATACAAATAATAATAATAATAATAATAATAATAATAATAATAATAATAATAATAATAATAATAATAATAATAATAATAATCTAATCTAATCTGACAAATAGCAATCAGATATACATGTTTTGGTCTCTTTCTGATAATTATCATCTAACCCATTCTGAATCTTTGCTGCATCTCAGGAGAAACACGTTAACCTGGATAAAAATTAGTGATGACAAAAAAAAAAAAAAAAAAAAAAAAAAAGAAAAAGTAAATAATATAAAAACAGGTCTCTGTGAATGCTTCGATACTCGGCTCCACTGTGACCTTGCTCCTCCAGTGGGGGGGCCACCAGCAGTCCAACAACTGGGACGAACTTCAAGTCCAAATGTCTCGGGGGAAGAATTCTGACAAGCTGACTTAATGCAGAAACGGGACTTGGAGCTTTTTCTTTTCTACGAGTGAGGAGAGAAACACAAGCCCATGTGAAGAAGTGAAACAATGAATCGACTCACAGAAGTGGGTTCAAATATAGACCTGAATAATGAGGCAGCGTTTGAGATTCAGCATGTCTGCAAGTCTCTCACATGACAAAACACCAGATCTCTTTGTTCTACATTTCATAAACAATTTATACATTCAGTTGTTTGATTGTGTCTCCTAAAGCTGAGCAGCTTAAACATCAGTTCACCTTGTTTTTCACAGGGTTTTTTGGACCTAATCAGGTGCTTTTAACGGAAATTTAAGGGTCAATTTATCTCAAAATGGTAACATCTAAATTAACAACTGGTGACAAGGATTTCATCATCTCTCCTGATTATAAAAGAGCAGCTTTAGTGTTTGTGTGTGCGCTACCTTGTCACTTGTGCACTATTGATCCTGAGGAATGAATGCACGTTTTATGGGAAGCTGACACAATGAGTAAACATCATATTATCCTTTAAAATGTTTAAAAGCCTTAAAGCCAACAGTGTAAAAAAGCTTCTATTTTTTTGTCTGTGGTGACCACCATGTTTTATTTCACAGTTTTGGCTCAATTCAAACAGGTTAAAACAGGAGAAGGGTGCACACATCATACAAGAAACACGTCTCCGTTTTCTAAAGCCCGTAGGGTGAAAACAGCAGCTTGCCAGCAGGATTACACAATAACAATTTGTGCATGTATGCACTAAGATTTTCTTTTTTTTCTTTTTATGTTCTCATCTGGGCCGAGAGCTGCAATCAGCTTTACCTGGAACACACACAGAGAGCCACAGTCAGCTTCCGTCGTCCTGCTGCTGAGACGGTGTCAGAGCTCTGTAAATCACAGCGGCCCGTTCACGCATAAATCTGCTGCAGAAACAACACACCAACGCCCCATTAGGAGGAGAGGGGGAAGGTTGGAGCCGCCCCCACTTTACTCGCTATAAAACACAACAAGGGTTCACCTGTATACCTGCCAGCCTGCCTTGACGAGGCCAAACTGTCACCAGCCCAACAGGAAAGACAAACACTCGTCACAAGATGCAAACAACGAGGCAGTGAGTCACTTGAGATGAAGATGAGAGGAAGCATCAAAAGGATTCAGGGAGACTCTCTGGCGTTCATCAGGGTCATTTCAGTGTCAGTTCAGGAGTTCAAGAATGTTTTCAGGAAGTCTTTTTGTTTTAGATTTAGTACCAAAGTTCAATTAACCTTCTGACTCATGAGAAAGGACAAAACAGAGCTGAACTTTAATTATAGCAGAGCCGAAACTGAAATATGTCCTGAAATATTGTTCCTGTCAGATGAAAACACAGTGACTCATCTTTTCACTGAGTGTGGGAAAACAAAGTTCAGTCATTTTCATCCTGGTTGTGAACATAGAAACACACTGATTATCACTTCTGTTAACTCAAACAGGTTCATTGTGGAGTGAGAAATCTTCTTTCTCTGAACACGACACAGTTTTACCCGTCTGCAAATTGAAGCAGTAACAGATCGGCTCCAGAAAAGGTTCGAGACACTGAGGACACACGGATTGACGTTCAGCAGTCAGATTTAGAATAAAATCTAAAAAGAAGGAGCAGATTTGAAAAAATAAATAATGTAGAGGGCTCTGTCTGCCAACTGTGGTGATCCCCTAGTCCCAAGGCGATCCTGCCACTTTAAGAAATGAAGCAATATCATTAATGGAGGCCTCTGAGGGCTGACATCTTGCTCCAATTCACCAGTCCCCCGTCCATCACACCATTACGGTGGGCCCAGCCGTATTAAAATCCAATCACTCCTCTGGCTAGTTTGATTAAGGAGGGCGAGTGCACGAAAAGGGGCTCCAAGCCATTGTTGCTTCTGCCATGGAGTCCCCCGAGGCTGGAGCAGGGATCTGGTGTTAGATACAGCCTGCTCACTAGCTTCATGTTGTATCACTTGTAAATGTTAAATACATGAACTTTCTTTTCTACTTTTCTCTCAAAGATCCCAGAGGTTTCATAAGATTCTCAGAATGTTTGTTGAGCAATTTTCAGACAAATCTTTGCTTCAGGCCACGTTCAATTCACAGGATAAAATAACAACTGTGTAAATGTTTATACTGCAGATTTCAGGGAAGTTTTGAGAGTCCGTTTTTGTTTTAAATCACATGGTTTAACTTTAAAAGTATCTCTATCCATCCATCCATCCATCCATCATCCATCCATCCATCCATCCATCCATCCATCCATCCATCATCCATCCATCCATCCATCCATCCATCCATCCATCCATCCATCCATCCATCCATCCATCCATCCAAATAAATGTTAGTTTAGGTCTGAATTTGACCAAATATTCTTTGAAACTTTGCATTTTGTTACCAGGAACTCATAACTAATGAAAAGCAGCTCGTTCAAAAGGCACATGGTTTTCCCTTTTAATCCAAATATACAAATTTGGTCTCCAGGTGAATCGTTTATCTGTGTTTTCTTTAAAATATCAAGCTACCGCTGGCCTTTCTGAGAGAGTTTCATTGATCTGATTGTGTCTGGGAAACGAGGCGGGATCGCAGGTACAGAACTCAGAGCCAAAACCAAATTAAACCCAGAAGGCCGGGGCGAGTGTCTTCCACCACAGTGACATAAATTACTGGGATTTACAAGTTTTTTAAAACACTTTTAACAATACTCCCCCTTTAATGTGCTCTCTGTTTAATAATGCACTTTGGGTTTTAAGAGCATGATAAACAAACCAATAATTCACCTTTTTATCATCTGAGGGTGAAGCCCTTCAGGACAGGGTTCTACAGCAACGTTCAAAGAGGGTCTCAAATGGATGAAATGAAGGGCTGTCGCAAGATGTTTTGGACAACAGTTGAGATGTAACTGCTGATCTCTTTGCCTTTCTTGAAATTAAAGTACATCAAAGTTCATTTTCTCAAGCACCAGTAATCATTTAAAAGGGACACTCATACAAATAAAGACAATATCTGATATCAGAGCTGGTTCGTTTATTTAGGATGGAGCAAAAAGTCGTGTGAAAGAGACTCTGGACTTAAAAAGAGAGAATTTGTTTCAAATGTAAGCAAAAATAAAAGTTAGTATATATATGTAGCATGTGTATAAATGTTAAATCATCAAAAAAAAAAGGCTGAAAATAAATAGAAACTTGTTTTAAAGTGTTTTCTTGGCTGGTATAAATCAAAGCAGCGCGTCTCGTGCACTGAACAATCTTTTTCTTCGTGGGTCAGTATTTGAGAGTGAGTTCTGGAAAAGCTCACAGTAGCATTTGGCCTGAGTTTCCAACACGTGAAGCTTCACAGGAGAAGTCTCTTGGCTGCTGAAACATATAAAGATGACACAGCAAATACCTTCATAAATTTACAAACAATAGAATTCAAATAATTGTAACCGTTCAGCTGGAAAAGAATGTCATAAAGCAAGAAAAAGAGTAAACATGGAAAAGATGTCTTCCTGTGGGAACCGCAGGGCTGTTGTTATAAATATGAGAGTCCAACGTGAGCGAAGCTGGAAGACAACTGAGCTCTGTGTTGAAGCAAAGACCTGGAACTGTACAAACACAAATCACCCACCCATGGACTCACAGACCGAAACACTGACAAAGACTGACGTGCATTTACACTGTAACACCCACACTCACCCTCACATACACTTACATGAATTCTCCAAGCCATTGCCAGCTGCCACAAATCACTGGACCATCGCACATAATCCTCCACTGCTAGTGCTACAGCATTAAATATCTAAACAAATTGTCCTTCATCAAGTGCTCACACTGGGAGAAGCAATGTCAGCTTGTATTTAACTGTAAGAGACAGTCTCAGCCTCGGATGACTTTTTAGTTTTCTGTTCCAGAGATGAAACACTGAAGAGCCTCAGTGTGGAAAACATTTTGGACATAGATGCTACAGGCTAACTGTGAGAAAAAGAACGGTCCAGATTATCCAATGTGGGTTGTGCTGAGTCCTTATCAGCAGTCAGCGTCTTACCTGCGTCAGAAAACAGTCAGAGTGATCTCTGGTTGAAAAACCTGTCCAGATCTATCAAATACAGGTGTGCTTGGAGCAGACACCAACTGATCGGCATGATCACATGATCACAGGTGCTGCTAATCAAGCACCAATCAGCGACCTGATTGTCAGCACCTGGAGTAGCAGTCGATCTAAACAAGAATCCAAAGCAGAATAAAGTGTTAGCAAGTTTTTCATCCTTTGCTGTTCACCTGGGAGTTTATCTCACACATGCAGAACCATGAAGGGGGAAATAAACAGGCTTTAATTGTCTGAGACAAACTGCATCGTTACAATGACATAATCTGCCAAGTTCCCTTACTTTTAGTGCTGGCCTTATTGAGTCACATTTGTTTTTTAAATTGTGTTGACTTTTTCATTAAAGGAACTTAAGGCAGCTTTACAAAATCTGACTCAGTGCTGCCGCGACAGGCGCTGTGGCTAACTGCAGCCACCAGCCAAGCCGGCACGGGAGCGCGCACAGACACTTTACAGACTGTTCGTCTTCACAGCACTGCACCGGGGAGGCTAACATACTTCACGTCAGGTCTCTCCACTCTGTTATTTGATTTGATCTCATCATTTTCATACTGTATCAGGCTCTAAACACGACTTATAATGTTTTCTCACCTGGTCACAAGGAAATGAGCCATGTCAGCATCCGTTTTCACTCCCAAATGCAGCTGAAGTTCCCTCCATGAACCGAACGCATATCCAATATTTATGCGGGTGCCTGCCCGGCTTCGGTCATATTTTTTTTTAGACTCACGAGATGCCGCTGATAAAAGTCTTTTTTTTCTTCGTGGTGCCACTTTTTTGGGGGGTGAGAGTGGATGCAGGTCGTTAGCTGGCTGCAGAAACATCCATAAGTATACCTTCAGTGTTTGAATCCAAGTCCACGGCGGCCATGTACTTCCTGTTCAAGAGCTGTCGGCAACGCGCATGCAGCGTCAATTTACGTCACATCCCTACAACTGCGCGGGAAATTCGGACGTCGAACTGCAGCGCATTATGTAGCACACAGCGTTTCCAAGGCAACAGACATATATGCGGATGGCCTCGTTATTTTGGGTTTTTAATGCTTCATGACCCATTAGCATTGAATAAACTGGAAATGCATGTGTAGTTTTTCACAAATCTTGCCTTAAGTCCCTTTAAATGACTTTCCATTAAAAGTGATATACAAATTTTTGTTCATCTTAGAAAAACAAATGCGTGATACATTAGAACAAATGAAGGCAAAGCAATTTGTGTTTTGACATAAAGCGCAAATCTAAACAAATAAACCCCCAAAACTCTTCTTAGTTTTCAAAATGAGTAAAATAAAAGTGTTTTTAAAGAAACAACCACCCTCAGTTATATTAGGAGATGCAACAATTTCTCACTAGATTTACCTGCACTGAGCTCAACCACACAACCAATCAAAGGAGGAGTGGTTACAACTTTATTTTTATGTGTCGACACCCTGAACATCATCCCCTGTGAGATCTGAGATATGCGTTGCTCTGATAGGAGCTGGAAGTGGGCATGGTCAGGTTTCTGATAAGAACGAGGGCACAGCTGTATCTCCAGGATCTGAGAGATGCCGAAGGCTCTTGTGAAAAGGAAGCTGACTTAAGCTGCTGCGGAGGCTTATCTTTACAGTTTCCTATACCACCTACTGACAGATCCTCAGACTGTGTAAATTCCTCTGTCCTCTGAAATGACTCCGAGCAGACAATGAGACGACACTTTGTGTACTGATGTGTACTATAACACAGGGAACAGAGAAGATTTTACAAGACACGTGGGAGACAAAGACAAACAAGGTTTCATGTGCTGCAAATTGTCTTTGAAAGTGGACAATCCTTGGAGTAAAGCAATCAGGTGTGCTCTTTGATTTTGTTGGTAACTTAAAGCCAAAATCCCATTTTTATTTGTTGCCTTGTAATAATTTTATTTGCTCAAACAGTGAAAAAAAAATCTTAGACTTGTAAAAAATTCCCAGAGGACGAGTCAAAATGTGAGAAAGTCCAGAGGTGGAAATGCAACTTAGTGTTATTGTAGAAATGATGCGTATAAGTCACTTCTGATATGGCTTTTGTGCTGCTGAGAAGAGTTATTTACATCCGAAGAGCAGGGGACATTTATCATTCCAGGATAGTGGTTCCTCTTCAAAGTTTCTCCTTTTTATGACATGTATTATTTCTCGTGCACACACATAAACAAAGCCAAGGCAGCCGGCACTGAATCAGCACACTGTGTCACCGTGTGGCCCCTGGGTCAGGCCAGCTTTCTTGTGCCGCCAGTGCTTACATTAGCATGAGAAAAGCTAAAGCTGTTCCAAATATTCCTTCTAAACATTTATCCTGCCTTATGTCTTTGAATGGAAAAACTCCAGCGAGCAGGATGGATCCAGAATGCAACTGGGCATGTGTTTCAGTCATGACAGATCGACGTACAGAATACGAGTTAAACCAAGTCTGACTCTTAGATCCTACTTGGGTTTTATTTTAATGCTTTATTTCTAAATAGATGTAAAAAACATTTTTCAAACGATTCTTGCAGAGACTTCCTTGATCTGCAGAGTGCAGTCTGTCCACAACATGGCAGGCCGTCTGTCCGTCCGGCAGGCACCAGGAGTCTGTGTTTACATTGGAAGTGCCTGGAAATGAATTTCCCCACACTGGTCTCATTTGTCTTATCAGTGAGTAAATGTGCTCCTGCACTGATAGGAAAACAAATAAAAACATTTTTCTTGTCCTTTTTGTTTTTTGTTCAAGAGAAACTAAACACTGATGAGCTGGTAAAGATGGAGAAACACAATTCTGTGACTTGGATCCTCCAAAATGTGTCTGCTTCACAGTTTTTAAATTAGCAGATTGCTTCTGTTGTTGGGTGAGGGACCCTCAGTGGGACGTATAAATATTCAAAAGGGACACGTCGTATTCCCAGTCTGCTCATTCAGTTAACTTTTCCACACTGTGAGCCGAATCATTTGTCATTCACCCTAATTTAATCATCAGCCACTCTCATTCAATTATCCAATATAATATGCAAATGAGGCAAACAATGGGCTGCGCATGCTAATTATGTACATCAGAATAATTAGATTGGACACAAGTGGTAGGGGCTAACTGAACTGTCATAGAATGGGGAGCAGATTCTTTAATTAAGGCTACAAAAATTTTATTAGAATCTGTAATCTGCCCATAAATTGTTGACATGTGGCCACGCAGAGGGACATTACTCTTATTGAAAAGTGCTCCCTGAAGACCTGCACCAGGAAGGACTGAGGGATGTGCTGCTATCAAGGGCAAAATCTTAAGGGAGGATTCATGTTGACTGCTGCAATGATTTTTTTTTCTTATTGTGAATACAAATAACTTTCCTCAAATGACACAAAACTGTGAAACTAAAAAAATATATATAAAGAGAGAGACCAAGTAAATTAAATAGCAATATAACACAAAAATATATATTTTTTTCCCTTAAAAAAAACTTTGATCCAAAGTAAATTTCCCTCCAGAAGTAATCAGAATTAAATGATGTAAAGTTAAGCTAAAGCAGCGGAGCATGCCCGCTAGCTAAACATCAGCCCTAATCCTGTCCGCTGCTGCTTCATGCATGTAGGCACTGCTGCCTCTGCACAACAGAGCAGCCGTGTCCAGCAGCACAACACAATGCAGTCTGCCACGGGACGCACAATGGCTCACTCAGACGACCAGCAGACAGCAAGCAGCGAGACCCTGGACGAGGTGCTGAGCCCACTGAAATATTTACAGAGGAGTGTTTTGTTGCTTTTGTGTTGAGTGATTGAAGGGTGCTGCGCAGACAGTCTATCTGGTGTTGTTGTTGAAAAGCAGAGTCACTGGAAAAATAAAGGGAAAGATAACAAAAACAAATCACTTTCTGGACGTTCAAAATAAGACTATTTGTATTGAACGGATCTGTGCGTGTATAGATGGAGTTTACTCAGAGGGAAGAAATGTGCAGCCGTGTTTGAAGTTTGAAGAAGTCTGAAGACGCTCGAATCCTACATAATCCATCACTCTCTGCGCGGACAGACAACAACACCTCTGTAATGCCGTGGTGTATCCTGTCCAGGCCAGACAGTATTTGTTAAACATGTCAGGGTGACAGAACAGCAGTAGGTCAGGAGCACAGTAGATTAAAGTGGGAGTAAGTTTGAGTGAGGATGTCGAGACATGTAAACTCACACATTCAAAGCAGCGATAGCCTGTCTGCTTTTTCTTCCTTTTCCAATACATCCACCCTAAATGTGCTGCAGAAAAGACATTGTTGTTTACACTGGGCATCCTCTCTGCAATACCGTGCATAAGTTTTAGGCAGGTTGAGAAAGATGCTGCAAGGTAAGTATGCATTCACAAATCTCAATTAGAGTAGAATAGAATAGAATAGAATAGAATAGAATAGAATAGAATAGAATAGAATAGAATAGAATGATCCTTTATTGTTCCACGAGGGGAAATTATGTTGTAACAGCAACATCAGATATAAACAAATAAACAGGTATTGCTGGGTTTCACTCACGTGACTCGGAAGCCGCGCGAAACTGAAATGGGGGTCAGGAAGTGTTTCACTTGGCCACAACAACACAGCGCGATGTCTGAAAGCAACTATAGTAAGGCTTTAAATGGACTAGCACAGACGCGATATCGCAAAAAAATACATCTTCATTTAGGTTATAACCAGTATAGTTTAAAAAGATCGGACTTTAAATACAGTCTGGAGGATTTACCTTGTATTGAAGCTATCGACATAACAAACTATATCTGCAAACTCTAGCATTATCCGTTTCTGCGCCTCTTGTTTTTAGCTCGAGATAAGTGATCCATTTCTGCCGTCTTCTTTCGGTAAGTTTTTTAAAATTAAGACCTTTGTGACACACGACTTTCGAGACACGAAAAAAACGTTTGTCTTTCTCCCGATTAGAGCGGTTGCAACAACCGTAGACCACACAGATTTTGGGTATTTTTAAGCCGAATCAGCAGAGTTCAGCAGGGTTCTGTGCAGCGGCGGTTACTTCCTGACCCCCCATCTGCATTTGGTGACGTCAACGCTACGTCATGTGAAACCCAGCAATACAAACCAAACACAGAACATAACGGAGCACACACAATCTTACAACGAAAGCCGAATAAAATAGAAAAAAGAGTGTCTTCAACTTGTTACCATAGTTATAAAACAGTTATAAACAAATTATAAAACCAATATTGTGCAATTCTTAGAGTAGTTATAATATGGATATAATTGAAATTGAATAAAGTACAGATTTTATTGAACTGTGCATGAAAAAAAAGTAAACAAGTTATTTTGTACAGTTTGTTGTAAATAAATGTGTAAGTTACAGCAATATTGGTGATGGGTTAGGTCTGATGTAAATGTATTTATGTCTGTAAACATTCATCTCTATTGGGAGCAGTTCTGATTGTACAGTCTTACAGGAAGGACCTGTGGAAACAACCGTCAACATCAGAAGCATCAAGTTTACATGTAAAGTATATGGTGGAGTCCGTCAGAGGAGCGTCAGAGTCTCTGCGGCGCTTCGTGAGCATTAGCAGCGTCAACTTTTCAAGCGTTTCAGGCGTTGACACATGAGCAACGCAGAAGTTCAGCTAGCTGAACTTTTGACGCTCTTGAAGCGGCACGTCAACCAATCAGAGCATCTCATTGTAGTGACGTACCTGAATGAAGCAGGAAGTCTTCAAACAGGGCGCGGGACAGACGGAAGTAGCGCTGGAAGCAAACCTCATCCATATGTAGCTCCTGGAACAAATGGTTTAACTCCTTAAACTCAGAACGCATCTGAAGAATGGGGTGTATCCACAAACGGAGTGAATAAAGCCAAGCCACTCTCTCAATATGATCCGTCATAGCTCAGAACATCCGATAACAAAGGAAGCTCTTTTTAATGGTCAGGTGTTACTAGCTTCAACTTTCAAGCATCAAACTTGGAGCATTATGAACGTTGCTTGACGCTAACAAAGCGGCCGGTGTGAACGCACCATGAGAATCCACTATCTCAATGTTCCCTGGATGTTCACTGGTGTCATTGTGGTGGGTCTGCGTCTCTGAAAGTCCACTACTGAGTACTTAGTTTTCCCTGCATTGATATAAATAAATGCTTATTTATTTGAAGTTAAACGATAAAAAGAAAAAGCAGAAGAGAAACATCACAAACATCTCAAAGAAATAAACTTCAGATCTTCTGTAAACGTGTGTTTCAAACCCTTCTGTCTGTCCATGTGATCCTAGACACACTTGATGATGTTGAGATTAGAACTCAGTGTATTTGAGGTGTCTGTCCTGCTGCAGAATAAACTTGGAGCTAATCAAACTCCTTCCTGTTGTGTCTCCATGATGGAACAGTATCTGCTCTCGTGTCGCTCAGCAAACATGAATCCTGATCAAACCTCCAGCTCCATCTGTAGACGTGTGAAACTCTTTATTGTTCTGCTTTCCAGATGTTTAGCAAACAAAAGATGTCTGCCGCAGACACAGATTTCAAGCAGCTGCTGCCGTTTACCGACCGCCGTGTCTACAGTCTTCATCGCTGCCTGTTTCAGCACATGTTGTAATTTGATTTGGAATCTTCTCCTGGGAGAGATTTTACTGATGTAACTACCTCACGTCTCGCTGCTGCGTTCAGTCTCTCCATGATGCGACATGAGACTCTTCCACGATCACACCATGTTAGGAGAGTTTGTTCCTCCCAGCTTTTTATGTTCCAGCTGTTCATCACATTTCTATCTACACAATAAAATGATAATCAGTAGCACCTGGTTGGTAAAACTGGCAACTCTAATCCTAAAATTAAAGATTTTTCCCAGTTCAAAACTTTTCTAAAACTTTTAAACAGATATAAAATCCTACACATGCAGATTTAATCTGTCCATTCACATCCATTTGATTTAGAAATCTAACAGATATACTGTAAGTATATGAGTTGGTTTTTAACCAGCTATTTCTTCAACACATAAAAACAATGAAGGATAATTGAATGAGTTACATATTATATACAGTTCAATTAGAGGGAAAACCTCTCTGGCTCTCCAGATCACAAACAAGATAAATGTTATTTAGATAAGGGAGGGTTTAACAATCTGATCTAAGAAAAAACTCAAACCTGAATCGCTGGTTCCACCATCAGGGATTTTTCTCCTAAATGTTCGCATTGGAAATAAATCTCACATAAAATAACGAAGACTTACTTCTCAATTCTCCAACCTCATATTTGAAAAGATGTGATGTCTTCCTCTCAGTTTGTAGATGATCTTAAAAACAGAATTTTTCTTTTGGTGGTTTCAGCTGAAGCACCTAAAGCAAATAAAAGGCAAATATGTGCTTTAACTTCTCACGTTACTTTGCTTGAAAACCACCAGGTTTGAAGAGATTGGCTGATGCAACAATAGTATGTCTCGGCTTTGTCTTATCTGTCCCCATGATGGATGTGTTGAGACCAAAGGTCACACTCGTTGGTTCTCTCAGAGGAAGCGTCTTTTCCTGCTGAATGTTTATAGGTACAAGCAAAGAACTTTCTGCAACTACAAGCACATCTAATTATACTTCAGTCCTGCACATATTTACCCTGATAATGACCCACTCGTGATAGGATTGTGATATCTTCAGTCATTAACTTTTTTCAAGTATTTTTATAAATCTTTAGGCATGAAAAATACAGTTTAGAGCTTTGTTTGCACTTTATTTATTTTAAAAAACATGTACTTTATAAAAGAGTCTTAGAATAATAATATAGTCCACATATGTGGTTATTAGGGGTGTAACGGTACAAAAAAATCGCGGTTCGGTACGTATCTCGGTTTTGAGTTCGGTTCATTTTCGGTTCAGTAAGTGGAAAAAAAAACCATAATTGCTTTTTTCATTTTCAACTTTTGCAAACAACGGTTTATATATTTTCTAATAAAAATGAAACCTTAAAAAATAAGAAAACATACAAAATACAAATAAAAAATAGAATACACTTAACTTACCATACACGAGACCTTATAGATAAAGGAGGGTGTTCAAGCTCCGGCTTGTTTACATCAGCCATGACGTCTGTTAGAGGGAAAAAAAACTCACGTGAGAGTCCAATAGTGAAACAAACATCCAATCCGCCACTGAAGATGCAGGCTTAGCCAGTTGAGAGAGAACCAATCACAGAAACCCGGAAGTGATGCAACATATGTGACGCTAAAGCAGATACACACGAGGCGGAACAAAAACAAAAGGTTTAGCGAGCGGAGCCGTAATGGTAGCTACAGAGCCATGTTTGATAGAGGAGAAAAGACTAATATTAATGACAGTTGTCGCTTTTGTGTCAAAAACTTGTGAATACGAAGTGTCATTGCACACTCGGTTCAGGTATTTGACCGCCCCAAACAAACACTGTGCAAACACAGAAGTAAACACTTCATCCACAGCCGAGTCCGCCATGTTGAATGTTGTGCTCTGGGTGGAAAACGCTAGTTCCGTGTTTTCAGGATGACGCACAACAAAGGTGATATGTAATTGGTCCGTCGAAAAATTTGACGCGGAAATGATCGGGTGCGGCTCCGGTGTCAGACCCTTCTGCATTTGAACATAATGCAGGAGGATCTGATTGGTCAGGCTAAAGATGCTCCGTGTGCAAAACAAGCTTGTTAACTAGCTGTAATCGGATCGGTAAACATCTGCACCATACCAACAGTCCAGTACCGAAACGGTTCATATGAATGTGTGTTCTGTTACACCCCTCAGCTCATGTATTTACTTCAATGTGTTTGTGCAGTTCCGCTGTGCGTCACTCAATACAGCGTCCGTGCGGAAACTCACCTGGAAATTTACTTCCGCTGCGCTAAAAATAAATGTATGAAAAAAAATGAACCGAAATGGTATGCAAGTGGACTGAACCGAACGGACCAAACCGAACAGGCCGAACCGAACAGTTCAACATATTCCCGTGAACCGTTACATACAGTGGGGCAAAAAAGTATTTAGTCAGCCACCAATTGTGTAAGTTCTCCCACTTAAAGCAGAACTAAGTAAGTTTTTTCACCTCAATAAATGTTTTCTAGAGTCCCTGTGGGGGTAAACAAGGACTTGGCGGGGTGATTCGTGGGTCCCTCCCCTCCCTCCGGGGTCTGTGTCCTGAAAGCAGCACTTGCAACTTTCAGTGGATCGGACCCGACTAATCTCGCGAGAACAAACCTGCTTTACGGCACTCACACTCATGTACATAAATACAAGCATGAAGCCCTTGCCGTTGTTAGCAACGCCACCCTTAGGAGCGCAAAGATGACAATAATACTCACCTGTCGAGACATTTTCTTGGTTTTGTTTTTCTTTCTTCTTGCAAAAGCGTTCTCTGCGCGTTGTTGTTGGGGGGGCGGTGGCGGGGTGGAGGGGGTGAGGGGGGGTCTGCGGCGGCGGCGGGGGAACGTTACGACAGTGAGCTTTCACAGGGGACCAGTAGGGGGAGAGCGAGAGCAAAACTTACTTAGTTCTGCTTTAAAAAGATCAGAGAGGCCTGTAATTTTCATCATAGGTATACCTCAACTATGAGTCCAGAAAATCACATTGTCTGATTTTTAAAGAATTTATTTACAAATTATGGTGGAAAATAAGTATTTGGTCAATAACAAAAGTTAATCTCAATACTTTGTTATATAGCCTTTGTTGGCAATGACAGAGGTCAAACGTTTTCTGTAAGTCTTCACAAGGTTTTCACACACTGTTGCTGGTATTTTGGCCCATTCCTCCATGCAGATCTCCTCTAGAGCAGTGATGTTTTGGGGCTGACGCTGGGCAACACGGACTTTCAACTCCCTCCAGAGATTTTCTATGGGGTTGAGATCTGGAGACTGGCTAGGCCACTCCAGGACCTTGAAATGCTTCTTACGAAGCCACTCCTTCATTGCCCGGCCGGTGTGTTTGGGATCATTGTCATGCTGAAAGACCCAGCCGCGTCTCATTTTCAATGCCCTTGCTGATGGAAGGAGGTTTTTACTCAAAATCTTACGATACATGGCCCCATTCATTCTTTCCTTTACACGGATCAGTTGTCCTAGTCCCCTTGCAGAAAAACAGCCCCAAAGCATGATGTTTCCACCCCCATGCTTTACAGTAGGTATGGTGTTCTTTGGATCCAACTCAGCATTCTTTCCCCTCCAAACACGACAAGTTGAGTTTCTACCAAAAAGTTCTATTTTGGTTTCATCTGACCATATGATGTTCTCCCAATCCTCTTCTGGATCATCCAAATGCTCTCTAGCAAACCGCAGACGGGCCTGGACGTGTCCTGGCTTCAGCAGGGGGACACGTCTGGCACTGCAGGATTTGAGTCCCTGGCGGTGTAGTGTGTTACTGATGGTAGCCTTTGTTACTTTGGTCCCAGCTCTCTGCAGGTCATTCACTAGGTCCCTCCGTGTGGTTCTGGGATTTTTGCTCACCGTTCTTGTCATCATTTTGACCCCATGGGGTGAGATCTTGCGTGGAGCCCCAGATCGAGGGAGATTATCAGTGGTCTTGTATGTCTTCCATTTTCTAATAATTGCTCCCACAGTTGATTTCTTCACACCAAGCTGCTTACCTATTGCAGATTCAGTCTTCCCAGCCTGGTGAAGGTCTACAATTTTGTTTCTGGTGTCCTTTGACAGCTCTTTGGTCTTGGCCATAGTGGAGTTTGGAGCGTGACTGTTTGAGGTTGTGGACAGGTGTCTTTTATACTGATAACGAGTTCACACAGGTGCCATTAATACAGGTAACGAGTGGAGGACCGAGGAGCCTCTTAAAGAAGTTACAGGTCTGTGAAAGCCAGAAATCTTACTTGTTTGTAGGTGACCAAATACTTATTTTCCACCATAATTTGCAAATAAATTCTTTAAAAATCAGACAATGTGATTTTCTGGATTTTTTTTCCTCATTTTGTCTCTCATAGTTGAGGTATACCTATGATGAAAATTACAGGCCTCTCTGATCTTTTTAAGTGGGAGAACTTACACAATTGGTGGCTGACTAAATACTTTTTTGCCCCACTGTACATTACATTTGAGTGAGTACATACGTACAAAAACACAAAAATACTCTAATATACAGTACAGACCAAAAGGCTGGACATAGTTTGGTGTGTCCAAACTTTTGGTCTGTATTGTTATTGAGAAATGCTTATAAGGACAGTGAAGACGATGCCTAAAGACCCGACCTGTTTATAGCTGCCCTAGACAATGCCTGCACAAAATGGGGTGAACTACATCTATATATGGGTAATTCAGAACAACTGCATACAAGAAACTAGTAAACAGCTGTCCACTGTAGTGATCATCATGAATGGAAGTGTTGTGTAGAAAGTATTTGTTAAATTCAGTTTCTGTATTTTATAGTAATATAATATATATAATATGGGGGATTGTACTGAACTAACAATTCAGCCCAATCGGCTGGTTCCTTAGATAGAAAATGTTTTATTATTAATTGGTTGATTTTTCTGTTAAGTGCCTTGAAATTACTTTGTCATGAACTGGCGCTTTATAAATAAATAAACTTGAAATAAACTTGAACCCATTGGTCGGTTGTGTGTCAGCTGTGAAGAGGATGGTCAAAGTTGACGTCTAGCCATCAAACTTTAAAAGAAATTCTTGTTCCCTGATGAAAGGAGGGAGAGAAACATGTTGCAAAGTGATCGTCTGATTTAACACGATTAACTCTGATCATGTAATTACCTCCATGTTCAGCCTAATAAGTGTCAAACATGCTCACAGAAGGTTCACATACAAACTGAAACTTGTCTCTCAACACCCAGAGAGCTGCAACCTAAACCTCTCACAGGATTCATAACAAGTTAGCAAACATTTTCACTGCAAATTTGCCCCACTTTCCACCCTAAATTAGAGAGGAGCACTCACTCTTATAAATACCACAAGCAGGTATTGCTTACTCAGCAGTCTGCTGATGGAGAAAACCTTGACAGGGTCTGATTGTGAGGAGGGATGTCTGGTCACACCAAGACAGCGAAGTATGAAATCTCCTCCTGAGACCCAGAAACATGAAAGTGTTTCTTTTTTGGCAGCCACTTTGGAAAGTCAGATCTTCTGTTTCATTGGTGGAACTACAACACATCACGTATCACTAGAAAGCTCAGGGTGTGCTCTCCATAGGACAACAGGTTTAACTCCTGTAAACTATTTTATTTTAAATAAAAATGTAAAACACTTGTCCACTACAAAGGACAAAAATGCATTCCCGGGACTCATCAATTATACATCTCCCTGCAGAGTTTCATGAAGTCATGTCCTCTAAAACCAAATGAGAAAATAGGAAGAGACTAGAAAAGCTTATTCTACCCCTCCCTCTGAAATCAATGCATCTTCAGGACACCAATGGGTCAGGGCTGCCAAACGGCACTAAAGAGACACCATTAGGTGTCCTAAAAGCCAAAGGTTATGTCTTGATGGACTCATCTCAGGCAGAGGTAAAGACAAGTGTCCTCTGAAGCAAAATAATTTGAAGAACAGATATGTGGAGCAGAAAGACTAATTCCTAAAGTTCAATGAAACCTCCTGTATTTTTATTCTCTGATGAGTAAAGTCGGATGAAGAGTTCTCTGAACTCTCTTTTGTTGCATGCAAACTGCGACTTTGGAATGAGCGGCAGGTTTCTCACACATATTCAGTGACAGGCGAGCCGCCGATCAAACAGCTGGCTGTCATTAGAGCACAGCAGCTGGGGTTGACAAGGGGGCTGTCTGCAGCACACCAGTGAGCGCTGACCTTGACTCAGACAGGAATCCATCACATTGTTGTTTGGGGTGTCATGTTGGGAGTACAGTGTCCACTAAAATGTTCAAATTAAGTTCAGTGCAAAGAAAAACAGTTGCATAATGATTACAGTCACTTTCTGTCCACAAGGGTTAGTTTCATAAAACCTGCCTTCAACCATCAATAGCTACGTTTACATGGGCACATTTAATCAGAATAAACGCCCAATCGGAACAAAAATACGTCATGTAAACATGTCAATCAGAATGTTTTGATCCGATGCAGCCTGATCAGAATGAAATTTACTTCCGATCGAGAGGGGTGGTTTTGTCCGATCTTCATTCGGATAGACGTGCATGTATACACCCATTCGGAATGAAGGGGTGAAAAAAGCCCACTGCGCACGCGTACAACTTCAGCGTGACATCTTTCCGCTTTTGCAGACCCAAGTAGAAAACATAGCGGGAAGTAAACAGAAGTGGTCTGCTGGTGCAGTCATCCTGTCATCTTGCTCTCCTCTCCTGTGGCGGAGGAGCAGTAGCAATATGTATTCAGCCGCTAGCTTGGTTAATGCGACCAGTAAAAACCCAAACATAAAGGTAATCACCCGCAGAAGGTCCATTTTGGGGAAAACGTGAGTCAGCTCGAGCACACGATGGGGCGGGAAAGACGTGCAGAAAGACAACTCGCTGTGCGCATGCTCAACTCATTTAATCTGATTGAGTGCTTGGTGCATGTGTACTCATGGCATGATCAGATCATTTCAGTTAGTGTTCATGTGAACAGGGATTTGGGAATTCCGATCGACCAAGATTTTAATCAGATTGGGGAAATTTGGCGCATGTAAACGTAGCTAATGTCTGATATCTAAATACATTATGTGGAAAAATTACATCATGTTTACCTGAATGGAAATTAGCTTCTAGTTTAAACCACTCATTAGATGAATCCTTCTTTTCCCTGAGTCTGATAGTAGAAAAGGAATAAATAAACTTTTCAGTGAAGAAATGTGGAACAAGCACATGTTGCACTGTGCAGTCGGAACATAAAGAACTTTCTGTTAATTATCTTTGCAATTTGGCCTCCAACAATAAAGCGCTTTCTGACTCCCAAAAACCAAACTGACAAGAGTAGCAGATGGACTCAAGAACATGTGTGATGACTCTATGACGGTTTTGAAAAGAAATCAAGAAATATAAGAAATAAATCACAAAAATCAAGGGAAGAGTGTTATGTGTACTGCGTCTTGTGTGGTACTACAACATGCAGTGGTATATTTTGACCCATTTTAATAATAAAACATCCTTAGATTGAAAACAGCCCTTTATCCAAATCAATTTATGTAGCTGACAGAGCAAACTAATATTCATAATGGCTTTTTTACAACTATACACCTTAAAATTAGATTTTATTAAAGATTGACTTATTTAAGGCTGTTAAAAAAAGAAAAACATCTATTTCTAATCCAAGAAATCCAATATGAAAAACATTTAAACTACACTACACCTGTCCTAGATGAAGCAACTGAATATTTCTCTGTTATATATTTTCAGTCTTGTAATTTTTAGATGGTCCCTGCACCTTCGCGCGCACCAGCAGCTCTACATTGAGTCTGATAAAAGTCTCAGAGGATGGCTCGTTTAGAAGAAAATATGCTTATAGCTCGCAGTCTACATCGCTGTGATTGCACTGAGGTGTCAGTTTAGTAAAAGCAATGCTGCGCTGATAAGTTATTGATCCGGAAAAGCCAAATCTGTGAATATTTTTCTAACTTTACTTAACGTTTTTAATGGAATGGCCTCTTTGAAAACATTTTTTCTGAGGTTTCTGTTGAATATTTTAGCTCCACAGGGGTTCTTACCTTCATAGTGGGTGTGAAAACAGGTCAACAACTTCTCTTTCAGTTTTTATCTCTCAAACTACGCAGGTGGCGATAAAACCCGAGTTCAAACGGCCTGTATCTGTTTCATCACAACTCCTTTGTTCGTTAGTATTCATCAACTCCTGCAGTTGAAACCACGCCTAGCATGCTGCTAGCTAAAAGCTGTAGCATAAACACGTATCAAACAGGAAGAGACTACGTGGGCTGTTGCCATGCACAGCGGGGAAGGAAACAGTATACCTTGCTCTCATAGGCTAGTTTGTTAGCCAATCAGAGTCCAGCAAAGTTGCATAATCAATACTAATTAGTTGCAGCCTGAAAGCCTGACGAAGCCAGCTGAATCTTGACAGATTGAAAGGTCTGTTAATCAGTGTTTCCTAATGTTTTTTTAGATATAAAATGTTTCATATTACTGGTTAATACTTAAGAAATAACCACAAAGTCCTGAAATTTGTGTGAAATGACCTCTTTAATGGAATGACCTCTTTAAGTGACACAAATCCCTTAATGGAAAGAACAGAAGACAGTTTCTTTCCACCTTTAGTTTTGTTCTTCTTCCATGACATTAATGAAACTGCACTGTCTCTCTGAAAAAAAACAAAAGATTACAAAAAGATTACAAATTGTACTTTCCGTATTTCGTTTTATTTTTAATCAAACATGAGTCTCTCCTCATTGGTTAAATCAACTCATGAAAACAAAAACAACAATAAATAAATAAAATAAACTGTTTAGATCCATAAATGGAAGTAAACAATGTATCACTGCAAACAGCTAATAATCAGTCATTTTAATTGATGAAACAAGTTTTTAATCAACCAGTGTTCAGTGATGGGAATCTTGTGTTGGGAGTTGTTTATAATGAGCAACTGAAAAGATTAGAGTTGATTTCCATTGCTGCTCACATCCTGCATGAAATTGGGAAAAGCTCCATGATAAACATTAAAACTTGAATAGAAAACTGAGACATACAGTCTTAGTTGCAACAATACAAAAGGAAAAAAAGAACATTTGACACGAAGATGAACAAAAGGTCAAAAAAGAACTTGATACTGAAACAGGAAGCTGGAGCGGGAGGGATTCTTTCAAAAAGTGACAGAGATATAAATTATGCCAGCAGGCAGTAGAGGATGTAAATCAGTAAAACTAGTTTATTATTATGATAATTAAATGATCAAATTTGGATTATCTGCATTATGTACATTTACATTTTTTCTTTGATGCAATAAAACATAATATAACGTGATTGTAAAGCACAGAGCAACATAAAGAATATAAGAACTTATAACAAATAAAATCCAACAATAACAATGGGGTTGAAATTTGAAATTCTAAACTCTAAAAGAGCCCGTCTTAACAATGCACCTTTGTATTGTAATATCCCAAATTTGTCCAGGAGTGACAGGTTCGGAGAACATCCCCCCTCTACACACTGCAGTACAAATCACTGGTAACTGACCCATTACTCTGTCACCAGACCTGCCTCAGGACTCTGTTCTCTGCTCTGCTTCAGGAGCTGATGGAGGGATCTGTCTCACCTTGTCTGAGTGGCTCAGGTATGTACGCCCCCACCCCCGAGGGTCTCCAGTCCACTTCTGTGAAAGGGTTGCAATGCAGGGAGAGCTGTCCTTCATCAGACCTCCCAGTGTGTCAAAACTCTCCCAGTCGGTTTTGAAGGCTGAGCAGCGGTCAATCACAACCGCTAAGAGCGTTCAGAAACAGCCATTTTTAAGCTTTTGCTTTTTCCAGGACAATCCAGCTCTCTCACATCTTTGTTAGAGCTGTCAGTCAGCCCAGATTTTACATATAGCAGTAAATGCCATTTCAAACCACTCACAACCTTCTTAGTCACTGTGTCACATGTCACAATGACTTAAGCTTATTGTTGTGACACTCTTCCTCTAAATGGCTTCATGGACGAATCTATTATCAGATTGTCAGTCTTCCAGGTTGGACTTAAAGTTACAGAAGACTTTTATTATAATAAAACTAAAGTACACTGTCATACACATGCGCAATAAATCAAGGAAAAGATGAGCTGCTGTATCATACTTCTAATTTTTTAAATAACTTTTAATTTTCATGATTAAACCAATGTTCTAAATGTAAAGTACATCGTAATTGTTTCACTTAAAGAGGTCCTTCCATTAAAAACAGTTTTTCT
Source organism: Pachypanchax playfairii (assembly GCA_006937955.1). Classification (NCBI taxonomy): domain Eukaryota; kingdom Metazoa; phylum Chordata; class Actinopteri; order Cyprinodontiformes; family Aplocheilidae; genus Pachypanchax; species Pachypanchax playfairii. The sequence goes on along the minus strand of SSNP01000218.1, from coordinate 581,657 downwards.
GAGGTTTCTGTTGAATATTTTAGCTCCACAGGTGTTCTTACCATCATAGTGGGTGTGAAAACAGGTCAACAACTTCTCTTTCAGTTTTAATCTCTCAAACTACGCAGGTAGTGATAACACCAGAGTTCTCCTGAGTTCGAACAGCCTGTATTTGTTTCATCACAACTCGTTAGTATTCATCAGCTCCCGGAGTTAAAACCACGCCTAGCATGCTGCTGGCTAAAAGCTGTAGCATAAGACGTAGCAAACAGGAAGACACAACGTCTGACGTTGCCATGTGCAGCAGGGCAGGAAACAGTATTCTTTGCTCTCATAGGCTAGTTTTTTAGCCAATCAGAGTCCAGCAAATTCGAACAATGAATATGAACGAGCTGCTGAGGAAGCAGTCGAAGCAGCCTGACGGAAGGAGTCGCAACCACCCAAATTTTAATGCAGATAGGTTGAAAGGTCTGTTAATCAGTGTTTCCTGATGTTTTTTAGATATAAAATGTTTCATATTACTGGTTAATACTTAAGAAATAACCACAAAGTCCTGAAATTTGTATGATTCATATTTCTTTTTCATAATTCATATATTTGTACCGTCTGTGAGATTTTTGTGACAGCGCATCATTTTAAACATAATATGGACCTTGTAGTTTAATTTTACACCAGGTGTTGTGTTTGTGACAGCACATGCAAGTGTCTCTGACATGTGGTTTTTATGTTATTTTACAGCTTCATATCAATCAATATTACATTTGTGCCCCGTGGATATTTTCCTACATAAACGGGATGTACAGATTTCCATGAATAAAGTTTCATATATGCAGCTTTATGAAATACTGGTGCACAATTTTGAAAAAGACACATTTGACAAAGGAGCTTGTAGAGAAGAGTGGAGGCAACTAACTCGCAAATCTTCTGAAAAGTGCCGACTGATGCATCAAAAACCAGTAAGTAAGATCCACCATAGTCTATAATACAGGAGTGTAAGGTTATAATACACATTGTGGTAAGTCATTGGTGAGCATGTGGCTGTGAAACAGCATGCCTAGACCTTACTAGTCAGCTCTAATATTACCTGCACAGGTCAGTCCCTCCAGGATTTTGCGGGCAATTTTTATGATTGTTGCGGAGAGAAACACCAGATTTCGCGGCCTGTTTTTCAAAAAGTTGCAAAAAAGTTGAGATTTTTTTTTCAGTAGAATGTTCATCTTTCAGGCTCTTATCATAATTATCTGATCTTATGATTTCCAAACTGAATGTAAAATCTTATTTCCATTATTAAAACAACATTAATTTGTCCAGGATGAGTCCAAAAAGCTAATTCACTAGCTGTGCATTGCTGATTCTAAATGAGTTTAGAGAAATATGTAAACTAATTAAGATTTTTCCCACTTTAAAATAATGGTAATTTAAAATACTGAAACAATAAAGTGTTCAATTAAAACAACAAAATAATGTTTCCTATATTTTATTTTATAATGCAAACAATGACATTGTAAGTAATTAAGTTTTTTGTTCTGTGGTCGCTATCACTCTGGAGGCAGCCGCTTCGGTCACAGTAACTTGTTGAAGGGGGTGTGCGTTTGCTTGAAGTCTCCTCGTGTGTTTCTGAAATGTTTGTCAATTGACGACTTGCGCTTGTGTTCAATAACATCGCACTTTGAACAAAAAAGTTTACCCCTGCTCTCGTGAAGCAGCGTTGGGTACTGTTTAGCGCGTTCTCTTGCCCATATTTTTGTTGGCAAATGTGATTTATCAATGTCACCCATGTCGCTCGTTTCTCCATTCTCCCGGCACAGGATAAAGACAGGAAGTGACATAGGGGTTCTCTTCTTCTTCTGTTCTGAAAAGCTAAGCTAAGCCAAGCCTCCGCTAACGTTTGCCTGCCTCCGCAGAAAGTACTTGTGCGAAAACTAACAGAAACATTAGGGAAGAGGCTCAAACGACTATTTTTTCAGGAAAGTTGCTGGAAAGTTGCGGTGTTTGGAGGAAGTTGCACGAGTGCTGAGTTTCATTGAAGTTGCATTAATAGTTGCGATCGCAACATCGCGAAATCCTGGAGGGACTGACAGGTACTGGTGGTCATTAGTTGTTAGCAGGCTGGATGAATTTGTCCTAGATCTGTGTGTCTGTCCAGCGTTACAGAGAAATTTAGTAAGTTACAGGTTTTTCATTGGAGGGTTTATATTTCACTAAAACTATAAATTATACATGTCCACACAATTATTAAGCAGTTATATTGACCATTTTTAAAACAAGCTGTACTTGAATGAAAATGCATTAAGAAACATATTGTTTCTGATCAGGTAAAACAGAGAATACATTTGCTTTGTGTCATCCCTCCTGATGACCATGATTTAGTAATGATATGATTCTATATTAGATTTTTGATGAAATGTGGCTTGTTGTTATTCAGCCTGGTTCTATGTCCCTCTGTTGAACTTTTGAGCACCTGCCCCTTCAAAGGTCTCTGCACGGCCCTGTGTATGTGTATGTTTGTGTGGTGACAGGTATGAAAAAAGAAACGTTCATGACGTGTCCTCACTAGAGCAGGTCATTGTCTGACAGCTCATTTCAAACCCCAGTCCCTTTTTACTTATAACATTAACATACAAATTTCCTTATGCGACCCCCTATCTGCAGCCCTAACCTTAACTGTTCCGCTTTTTAACATGAAATATTCGTCTTTACAGTGTGTGCGTGTGTATCTTTACATTTTAAAGCTAACTGCTCTAATAAAATGAGACGCTGCTGAATTTTTGTTCCTCTGGGCAGATGAGTGCACAGTGCACGCGCTGTTGGTAGTAACGCCGGGCTCATACTGCCTACGGAACGGCTTCGGCGCAGTTTTTCCGCAAGCTACCACTCACATCTGCTCCAGATAGGGAGTGTGGCCAGCTCTGGTGCTGGGTGCAGAAACGGCACTCGCGAGAACAGAAGTTCACGTGTGTTATCGTTTTGTTGGGACTTCACGCAAGAACGAGTCCATTATTTAGGAAATTTCTAGTAAACAATAGCCGTATTCGGTTGTGTGGGCTATACGACTGCTTTCTCTTGTTTGTGTGATGTAATGTTTACATTTCCTATTAGCGCGTGTGCTGTCTAAAAAGAAGAGTCAAGTTACAATTGTTTGTACACTCGTTTAATTTTGAAAAAACACCTGATATTCAAGCCACACTTCCTGTATAGCTCGTCAGATTTCATCAAACTTGACACGGATCCTCTCCGGCGTCCGGCAAAAATAAGAACCTTGCGGATTCTTTCCGTTGTGCCGTACGACCCCTGTAATCGGACCCGCACCGAACGGAGCTACTGTGAGCCTTCAAAAGGGATACCTGCGGGGGCCGCACCGGACCGGATCTGGATGCAGTGTGAGCCCGGGGTAAGTCTCTGCGAAACCCGTAAAACGCTCCGACAGGTTGTTTGCCACAAATGAAAACGCTCTCACAGGTCGTATTCTGGAACTTTCACAATTGACCTATATGGTCGTAAAATTGTGCGGACGTGTTGGCTGATCAGCTGAAATTCTTCCTAACTCCGTGTTCATTTCTTTCACTGACACTCTTTTTGCACATTAGCCAGTCTACTTTCACTGCACAGTGATTTCATGGTATCATATCTGGACCCAGTTTATGCTTTGACTTTTCTTTTGTTAATCTGTTTACTGCTGGTTTCTTTGTAATGATACATTAATAATAAGTTTATAAAGTATAAAGTACATGTGTGCTGTCAGTCAGACCTCGGTGGGTCTCAGCTGAGCCAGTCTGACGAGATGCTGCACAAGGGCGGAGTCAGTTTGTCAGAGTGATGGATCAAACTTGTCAACAATTGTTTAGAACCATATTATTTCATAAACACTTCTAGGACAATCAGCTTGGGTTGAAACTTCCAATGCAGTTATGTCCAAATATCTAATATCGGCACAAATCAGTCACATTTCAGACGTTCAAGTGATCATAAAAGATAAAAGTTCACAGAAAATTTTCAGACCAGAAATCAGCCATGACATCAACAGCAGACTGCACTGACCTGATCATGTGATATCATTATTATCATGTTGACTGTTATTAAATAATTTCATTACAAAATTTGCCCACACTTTACAAAAGCATATTTTTCCCATAAACTCGGTGCTGTATAGTCAACAGATGGTCACTGATATGTGAAATAAATATGTTGTATTTATTTTTTATCAGGCCACTAGTTAGTTATAGAATGGGTTACAGAGAAGTAGAGAACTAGTTTATCCAAAGCTTCATAGTTGGTGAGCTGTTGCAAAACAACCCCCTTTCCCTATTGCAAAGAAACCTGTATGTAAATGAGTGCTTACAACATTTACATTTTCTTAAAAATGCTTCTTACAATCACTTCAGTTCTTACCAATGAAGAAATCATCTCTAGTTCTTCTAAAACAGATTAAATTGCTCCTTCATATGATGGAAATGGGCATTTGGCTGTGAGAGTTACAGGAATTTATTCACCATTTTATTCAGGCAGCTGCAGGGGCAGCACTCATGAGGAGGGGACCTGGGGGAGAGGCAGTATTTTATCAGATAAGATAGCTGTCAAGAAGGTGTGCACATGATTTTAACATTCGTATTTGTACTTATATGTCTTGTACACAAAACTGTGTTTTCATACGTGAGTCTGAGATATTGTGTGGATTAGGATTGTTTTCTTGTGGGTATGAATCTAAAAGCTGTGAGTTCAAAGTCTTGTGAATACAACACTAATTATCTAGACTACAAAGTCTTCTCTTCTCTGTGGATACGAATTTCAGTAGGTACAAGTCGAAAAAGTGTTGAAATAACATCTCATGGGGGAGGAGTAAGATCTCTGGTGTTATGCTGAGAACCATGGACATAATCAGTAGACACCCCATTGGCTGCTGCGGCGCAGGAAATGCAGTCACCATTAGAGTCCGGTATTCGACGCAGACACACAGGTAAAGCAACAGCGCTTCATACAGGATGTCTGAATGTTGTTCAGCGTATTTCTGCTTTAATAAACGGAATATCAAGACCAGGGCTCACGGGATTTCTTTTCACAGGTAAGACTGGACATTGTTATTATTATTTTTTTGACTAAATATATATTTTGTACTGTGTGTCCACCAGCCTGCTAACGTTAGCTACATAGGCTGACACTTCAGAAATTATATATTCCATAACATTGATTACAGCTGACAGAATAATGCATATCTGCAGCTTTGGTTTGTGTCTTTTCAAAATAAAAGTTTTTCCTGCTCTCTGGGGTGAGAATGGGAAAACAGGACTTAAATCGAAATTAAAAGTTAAAGCTGGAGTGCGTAACTTTTGTAACTTCTGTCGCCCCCTAGCGGAATTTTTGCGTCATTACAACAATAAAGCTGGCGCTTCCATATGACGTAAGCCCAACTGCCACCGCTTTATCTCCGTTTATAGCCGTTGTGTTTCCAACCGGTATCTGTTTTGCCGCTGTGATTCGCGATTTCACAATACAGAGTACAGGTTGGATTGTTTACAGGTTTGATTGTTCACTTTAATCTATATTTAACAGTTTGATGTTGAAATTTATTAGTCAGCTGTTGACTGACTGAAAAACCGTTACGCTGGAAAACTGGCAGACACAAACTGACAGACAACTGACACAAACTGACAGACACAAACTGACAGACAACTGACACAAACTGACACAGATAGAGACAGAATCAGCTGGAACTTCGGCGCTCTGGTTTTCATCTGGTGCGCATTTTATATTTTGACAGTGTGTGCGGACCTGCGGACCACTTATGTGCACCCCTGAACATAACATATGTTATCTACAGCTCAGCTACACACCGTCTCTACAGAGTAACACTCGCGACACACCATAATTATAAACCAAGTCACTTAATGATCCAACAGCTGCAAGGCAACATCTGTGTCTGCTCTCAGCCCGATCTCTTCTTTAAGGGCTCTCCACCGAGGAAAAGCGACGCCGATACAAATTCGCGTTTGCCTTCTCCTTCAGTCACTTTCCTTCTTAGCCAATAGTCCCTCTGCCGAACGTCCAGGAATTTTTTTTTTTTCGTGGTAGGATCCACTTCCCGATAAGTGTCTCTCGGCCGTTTATTTGGATTGTCCGCCATGTTGACCTTCCCGTTCTGCCGGCTGCTACAAGACACTGCATTCTATTTCTTATTATTTTTCTTGTTGTGATGTAAAAGACGTAATTTCCTGTGCGACAGCGCGGGAATGTCGCCGGTTGACATGCAAAGTAAAAATGAGATATATTGAAAAATACCGTGAGATGTTTGAGGAGCCGATCAGCTTAATCTGCATTGTGTCATCTCCTCTGATAGTGGCTTGGCTGAAACGGACATCCACGGACATGTAAAAGTTACGCACTATAGCTTTAATACTTAAAGTCCCACACATAATTTATTAATATTATTGTAATTATGACTACGCAGGTCGCAGTGTCTTTCTGACTGCACACCAGCTAGGCTAGCACGCAAACATTCATTCTGCTAATGTTTCAGCTTCTTCTTACTGGGCTTACAGTGGCTATTCTGACCTCCTCCTCCTCTTCCTCAATCTCTCCCTGCTGGGTCACACCTCTCTCTTCCTCCTCCTCCGAATCATCCTGAAGAGATAGGCCAACTCCTTCCCTCTCTGGCCCTGCATCTGCTGCAACAGCTGAACTTGTGGTGGCAAACATATCAGTAATTTTGGCAAATTTTGCTGCGTCCACTTGCAGGCTTTTTAGCCTTTTTTCCCTCTGCTTTTCTGCACCTCCTTTGCGCTTCTGTGTTTTATCCATCGCTCCTCCTCTCCGGTCTGTTCAAACAACAAAAACCATGTTCAAAGCGCACCTGCGGGCCTGCGGTGGAGGGTGTTTAATTGGATTAGCCGAATGTCCTTCAAGAATATCGACCAATGGGCCGTCATGGTCACTGGAAATGATTTATTATTGATCTTTCAGATTAAATCATGTCAGCCCTGGGCCGGCCCGGCCCAAAAGTGTGCGCGGCCCACCGGGCATTGCCCGGTACGCCAGATGGCCAATCCACCCCTGGTTTCAGGACCCCCAGGATCCTGAGGACTGTGTTGCCTGGAGACTCTGCACCTGGTCAGGTCTCCCATGGCACCTTGACCTCAGGTGAGGGGTCAGACCAAGATCGATTTAAAAGGTATGTACATATGTATACATGTATAGATCAGTGTGTGTAGATGTGTGTGTGTGTGAAAACCATCCATCTTGACAGATAGTGAGTAAGGTTAATATTAAACCTGAGTTCTGGGAGCTTGAGGGTCAAACACAATATCTGTTTTGGTTCTTGAGGGCCACTATCCTGCATGTTTATTTGCTCCCGAACCTTGAATCATTCAGTGTTTAACAGACGTCTGCAGAACTTAAGGACATGCTGAATGAAAGAAACAAACTCTCAACAAAAGGTGTTGAAGCAGAGTGGCGCAGCGGAAGTGTGCTGGGCCCATAACCCATAGATCAATGGATCGAAACCATCCTCTCCTATTTACTTACAGTGGCCGTGGTTGAAAGGGGAAGGAGGTTGTCCTTGGACCAAGAGCTTGGTGGTTCAATCCCTGACCAATTATAATCATTCATATAAATTTTTAGCTCATCACCAAGTCCAGTGCACAATCAATATTGATAACAGCAAAAAAGAAAACCAAAACATATTAACCATGATTATTGGCAGATCTTTTTGTATTCCTGAAGTATCATATTTTTATGTATTGATTTAAATATATGGATGTTAGGACTTTGCCTGTGTTTCTCCTCCAGTCCATTCCAAAGCTTAACCCCCACAGATAGACAGACAAAAACTTTTTCTTGTGGATTTCACCAATTGCAGCTTAAATTTTGTTTTACCTCGTAACTTATATGTTTCATCTCTGGTACAGAAAAGGTTTTGAATATTATAAGGAAGTAAATTCTTACTAGCTTTAAACATAACCAGTCCTGTATGATAATGAACCAGATCCTGTAATTTCAGTAACTTAGAATGTAGAAACAAAACATTGGTATGATCTAAATAACCAGCTCTATGTATAATACGGACTGCTCTTTTTTGTAATCTTAATATAGGGTGTAGTGTGTTTTTATAACCATTACCCCAAATTTATATGCAATATGTTAAATAAGGTAAGATCATTGAACAATAAAGAATATAAAGGGATTCATAATCTAGGATGTACTTAATTTTATTTATAATTTAGATATTTTTTGCTATTTTATTTTGTATATGTCTGATGTGGGACTTCCAACTAATTTTATTATCTAGTATTACTCCTAGGAATTTTATCTCTTGCACCTGTTCAATCTATACGTATATTTATATCATCTCCATTTTTATGATTACCAAAAGTTATTACCTTAGTTTTTTCTATGTTTAGTGATAGTTTATTATGATCCATCCATTTTTTTATTTGGTTTAACTTATTGTTTATAATAAAGACTAGTTGCTTATAATCCTTTCCAGTATATATTATAGTTGTGTCATCAGCAAACAAAATTAACTTTAGTAATTTAGAGACTTTAAAAATATCATTAATATACATGTTAAATAGTTTGGGACCCAACACTGACCCCTGGGGGACCCCACAGGCAATCTCCACCCATCCGGATGAGTAATCTCCCATCTTTAATAACTGTTCTCTTTTAGACAAGTAGCTGATAATCCAGTCCAGTGCCACTCCCCTAATACCATACAGTTGAGAATTTACTGTAAAGTATTGTATGATTTATTGTGTCAAATGCTTTCTTTAAGTCTATGAATATACCGATTGCATGTTTGCCCTGATCCAGTGCATTAACTATTTCTTCTGTTGCTTCCATTATTGGGAAAGATGTAGAACACTTTGCTCTAAATCCATACTGACTCTGGTTCAGTATTTCATGTTTATTTAAGAAGTCATCAAGTCTTTTATTAAAAAGCTTTTCTAATATTTTAGAAAATTGAGGGAGGAGTGACACTGGCCGGTAATTTGTGTACAGATGTTTGTTCCCTTGCTTGAATATTGGTATCACCTTTGCAGTTTTCATTTTCTGTGGGAATGAGCCGGTTTGAATAGATAAATTACATATATATGTCAATGGTTTTAAAATACTATCTATGACTTTCTTTACCAATACCATATCAATACCATCACAGTCAACAGACAATTTATTTTTACAATTCATGACAACAGTTTTCACCTCCATTTCATCCACCGCTGAGAGGAACATCGAATTAGGGTTACTCCCAATCAATGTTCCACTCACAGCGACTTTTCCATCATTTTGAATTTTTGCTGCCAAATCTGGTCCAACATTTACAAAAAAATTATTCATTCCGTTTACTATTTCATTCATATCATAATTGTCACCTTACTTATCAATAAAATACTCTGGATATGTCATTTTCTTTGTCCCATTACTTTTGAAAGTATTTAATATTTCCCACATGCCTTTTATATCATTCTTAGTTTTATTTAGCATTTTCCGATAATATGCTTTTTTGCTAGTTCTTATTACAGTAGTTAATTTATTTTTATATGATTTATATCTCTTTTCCGACTCTTCAGTTCTTAATTTTATGAAATTCTTGTAAAGAAGATTTTTCTTTTTACAAGCATTTCTAAGCCCCTTTGTAAGCCATGGGCAATTGTCATATCCAGAACTTTTATTGACAAATGACAGGGGGCAATTTTTATCATATAACAATTTGAATATATAAATACATTTTTTGTATGCATTATCTACTTCTTTTTCTCTATAAACAATATCCCAATCTTGTGTCATTAAGTCATTCTTTAATTTTGTGATAGCATCCTCAGATCGTACTCTCTTGTAAGTAGATGATTTACATGGTTTTCTTTTGTTCTTACTAATTTCACCATCAGAATTATTGTTGATTAACGCAAACACAGGTAAGTGATCACTAATATAATTAATCAGTATTCCACAAACTTTATTAAATCCCATAACATTTGAAAAAATGTTGTCAATCAAGGTTGCACAATGTGTTGTTACTCTTGTAGGTCTTGTAATTTTGGGAAACAGGGTTAAGCTAATCATGGTATTGAGAAAAACTTCTGTTGGTTTATGCAGTTTTAACTTCATTAGGTCTACATTAAAATCTCCACAAATAAAGATATCTTTTTGACCAGATGCATACATTTTCTCCATACAAATACGAAACTTTTCCAAATCTGAACTAGGTGTTCTGTACATACAACTTACAATAGTATTTCTCCTGTTTTCCATTATGATTTCAATTGTTACACACTCCATCAAGTCATCTACAGCTGTGGTCATGCTAGTTAAAAGTCTACTTTTCAATTTACTATCAACATACAGAGCTACCCCACCTCCATTTTTACCATTTCTATTCTGAGTATACATCTCATAGCCGTTTAAATCAAATTTACCTTCTTTTTCATCTTTAATCCATGTTTCTGATATGGCTATAATTTTGAATGGGGTCTCAAACTTATTTAAATAATCCTTAATGTGTTCGAAGTTGGCATAGAGACTTCTGCTATTTATGTGAATTAGTGACATTGTGTAATCGGCGTTCGTCATTTCATCTAATTGATGCTCATGATAGTATGCACAGTTTTGGATAATATCATCAAAGTAGTTATTGTCTGGATCTATGTCACCTAATATGTCTTGTGGTTGATGTTCAGTGCTCATGAAAGTTTCTAGCTCTAACTGCTCTAACTGACCACTTGCATTTTCAATTCTATTCTCTGAAGTACGATGATTGTCTAATATACTTGTCATCAGGTATGTTTACTGATGTAGACCAAACAAAATAGCAAGTGCTATCCTTTCTTATGCATTTAACACTCTTTTAAATTTATCCAGTTCCTCTCTTTCTCTTATTAGTAATGTTTTTGCTTCATCTGGAGTACCCAACAGTTTTATCCACACTTTACAGTTCCTTGTCCATGTAGACTGTATTTTCCCCTGTTTCTTAAGCGCCCTAGCTTGCCTTGCGACTTCTGAGTTCTTTTTAGATAGATGTTCATTAATATATACAGCTGTTGATTTTTTTTTTTTTCAAACAATCCAAGAGTTTTTTTTTCTTTGAAGCAGTGAAACAGCTGAAACATGCAGGATGCTGATTGGATGTCACTGATCTTAGCTGTTGTTATGACCCCAGTTCAGTTAGACGAGTTTTAATGATCCATTTAAAGGCTGGACTTGAATGCACACACTGGATGATGCTGGATTGATGTGACAGCATGAGACTGATTACCTGACACAGGTGAGCAGCTTGAAGCATAAATACATGACAGAGATGCAAAAACATGAGAAAGTTACAAAGCATGACCTGATCAGACGATCAGACTGGATTCATGACAGTACTCCCTCCTTTAGGGATGGCTCCTGGTGGACCTCTAGACCAGACCTTTTCAGGGTGGTCATGGTGAAACCTCCATATCATGGTGGGCTCCAGGAGTTCTCATTAGGGCCACATTCTATCCCAATCCATGAGGCGAGAGCAAGTTTCACCCTGGAAACATGGAGTGAGGGACGGACAAAGAGAGTCTGGGAAGCTTGATTTTGACTAACGCTGGGTTAATGTTCTTTATAATGAGAAAAGAACCAGACCCTCTGCCTGACCTGCTCTTTCTCTCTCAAAAATAGAGGTAGCTAAAAGGGTACAAATTCTTCCTCTTTCACAGACATTCCTGTACCCTTTAGTCCAGGTCCATTTTTGTACCTTATGAAGTTGTTCCAG
>SSNP01000218.1:555847-569940 GCA_006937955.1 Pachypanchax playfairii | reverse complement strand
AAACTGACACAGATAGAGACAGAATCAGCTGGAACTTCGGCGCTCTGGTTTTCATCTGGTGCGCATTTTATATTTTGACAGTGTGTGCGGACCTGCGGACCACTTATGTGCACCCCTGAACATAACATATGTTATCTACAGCTCAGCTACACACCGTCTCTACAGAGTAACACTCGCGACACACCATAATTATAAACAAAGTCACTTACTGATCCAACAGCTGCAAGGCAACATCTGTGTCTGCTCTCAGCCCGATCTCTTTTTTAAGGGCTCTCCACCGAGGAAAAGCCACGCCGATACAAATTCGCGTTTGCCTTCTCCTTCGGTCACTTTCCTTCTTAGCTAATAGTCCCTCTGCCGAACGTCCAGGAATTTTTTTTTTTTTCGTGGTAGGATCCACTTCCCGATAAGTGTCTCTCGGTCGTTTATTTGGATTCTCCGCCATGCCTGCTGCTACGAGACACTGCGTTCTATTTCTTATTATTTTTCTTGTTGTGATGTAAAAGACGTAATTTCCTGTGCGACAGCGCGGGAATGTCGCAGTCGACACGCAAAGTAAAAATGATATATATTGAAAAATACCGTGAGATGTTTGAGGAGCCGATCGGCTTAATCTGCATTGTGTCATCTCCTCTGATAGTGGCTTGGCTGAAACGGACATCCACGGACATGTAAAAGTTACGCACTCCAGCTTTAATATGAATAAAATGCGAAGAAGTATGAAGAGAATAAAATAGATAATATTTTTTCCGTTTTTTTTTTTTTTTGTAGACTTTAAAGTCTCTGGTTTTGGATTTAAAGCAACACTGAATAAGTTTTCCACAGCTGTGTCTAAGACAGCCGTTGCTCGAACCGGTGTTCTGCAGAAATATGCTACCTGTTGAGATGTGCTACACACGTGCCATTCCACAGTCTTGACTTCAAATCATCAAATAAATTCTCCCAGGACAGGAAAACTGAATATGATGTTATTTTTGTATTGTATTTGTAAATATACACATACTAGTGTTTGTATGCGTGGTGTGTTTATGTTTATGTATATTTATCATGTGGAATGACTGCACAGAAAGGGTACAGTGTAGCTAGAGTGTGGTTTTCGCCACCCACCACCCCAGCCCTGAGGGCGCCAGAGTGCTTCGAGTCCAGGCGCCAGGGAGCACAGCAGCCCCAAGTGGACCAGCGACCACAGGCAGGAACAGAAGGCAGCCACAGGTCCAATGCAGGGGGAACGCCCGGGAGAGCGGAGTGGCCCCTGCCTCCAGGAGGGCGCCGGCCAAGGGGTCCCGGAGCCCAACACGCCGCCCCTCCTCCCCAGTACAGGGCCAGGCGGGGGGGCTCGGGGCCCAGCAACCCCCCAATCGGGCACCCACCCACAACGGAGAGCTAGGCCCGCCACTCCCACCACGCCGCCAGCGTGACAGGCGAGCCACACCCACATTGGGGTTAGCAACCCCCAGAGCACACGGAGACAGCGCCCACCCCACAGCCACATCCAGCCGGCGTGGAGCTCGCCACGGAGGCCATGGCGCTGGGACCCCAAGCAGCCCCCCCACCCATTCGACATGAACCAACAGTGTGTTTGCGTAATACTGTATAAACATCTAATGGCATCTCATCATGAAATAGGTTGTCAATTCGTACTATGGCAGCATTTTTCTTCAGGGCAGCATAAATCATCAGAACACCACTTCTGGTTGCGACCTGAATTACAGAAGTTATTGTAAAGCCATCGGAGGTGCACAGAGTGTCAAATATGAATGAAGCTGAAGGTGATTTTTGGTAAGTATCCATTTAGACAAGTTTCAAAACAGTAGCTTAAAGTTTTAAAAGTTGTTTTGTACTGCTTTAAAGGTTTTCCAAATCATTATCAGGAAGAAGTGGAACGTGCCTGAAGAAGAGAAGGTTTCATAGACCCAGAGTCTCCATTCTCTGCAGTGAACATTTCAAACCAGATGATTTTAATCCAACTGGTCACATTATCAGACTGAGAGATGGAGTTATTCCATCCATCTTCTGCTTGCTGGTTCATATTCTATCATCATAAGACCCTGTTTTCATGCCATGTATTAAAACTCCATTTATTTATTATCTATCTATGTATTTATTATTTATTTCTATTCAATAAGTATCATATCTTGTGCTCCCCTGAATGTTTCATATCAACCCCAGGGTGCCCCAGAACTCAAATGGGAACCATTGCTATAAACAATAAACTGTATATTCTTATTTTTCTTCTTTAATTTAGCCAGAAAAAGTAGGAAATCCTCTAAGAGCTGAAGTGAGCCTATCTGTGACCTCACAGGATGCATCACAGTTATTAACATCAAGACTGATATATTAGTGTGTGTGTAAATACACACAATGTGTATCTGTACACACACACACACACACACATATAAATGAGTATAAGTTGTATATATGTTGTCTGAGTGAAAAAAATGTTTAAACAAACAAACAAACTATTGTTGTTATTGTTGACTGGCAGAAGAGTTTATGGGTAAAAACAGACATCTTCAAGAACTCGAGAATATAGGTTATATTTCAGGACAAATGAAGACTTCTTATCATATATGTGTCTGTCCCAGTAACCTGATACATGACCTTTAAGTAGTGCAGAAATCCAAAACTCAGCATGTACACAAACACCTATACAGTTTTTCAGATTTTTTCTTTTTCAGATGGTATATATTTGCTCTCACATAGGCCCTGTTCTGGGTAGCCATTAACTTTAGGCGTGGTTTCAACTGCGGGAACTGATGAATACTAACGAACAAAGGAGCTGTGACGAAACAAATACAGGCCGTTCAAACTCAGGTTTTATCTCCACCTGTGTAGTTTGAGAGATAAAAACTGAAAGAGAAGTTGTTGACCTGTTTTCACACCTACTATGAAGGTAAGAACACCTGTGGAGCCAAAATATTCAACAGAAACCTAAAAAAAAAACCGCATGCTGCTGACTAACAGCTGTTAGCATAAGACGTATCAAGAGACTACATGTGCTGTTGCCATGCGCAGCAGGGCAGGAAACAGTATACCTTGCTCTCATAGGCTAGTTTGTTAGCCAATCTGAGTCCAGCAAATTCGAATAATGAATATTAATGAGTTGTAGCCCAACGCCTGACGAATCTTCACGCAGATAAATTGAAAGCTCTGTTAATCAGTGTTTCCTAACGTTTTTTAGATATAAAATGTTTCATATTACAGGTTAATACTTAAGAAATAACCACAAAGTCATGAAATTTGTGTGAAATGGCCTCTTTAAAGTCTTTAATTTTCATGTATTGGCAGCTCACCTGAGCTTCAAAGCTAACAAACAAATACTTTTCAATTAAGTATTACGTGTGTTTTTATTAACAAAATAGCCTCCTGAAATGACAACATGACCACAGTTTTCAAGTCTGAAGTTTTATTTGCAATAAAAGTTGGTGTTTGTCTAAAATATTCAATCCTAATGATTGTAGTTGGTATTTAGTTGAGGAGTAAGTGGTTACGAACATAAAAAACTTAGACTACTTATTCTTTAGAAAGCAAACATCACCACCCAACAAAGAAAAGAAATGGACAAAAGACAGGATGTTGGAAATGTGTGAAAGCAGAACGGCATTTTCATTTATTTGCTACTTTTATTCATTTAAGCATCATTGGACCTTTGATTAAAATATATTTAAAACCTTCTATCACACAGTTACTCAGCTGTAGTATTTAAGAACAACTACTGCATATCGATGAGTTTTCGTTACCTTCCGACACCTGAGTGACTGCGCTTGATCATTTACACTGTAGAACGCTGCCAGCAGACTGTGTCGATGCCAGCAGCAAGAGAAAAGTAGGTGCAATTAAAAGCCCTTCATAAATATTAAACACCATCTATCAGCAAATTATCCATATAAATGATGTAGCCACTTCTTAACAGGGACTATCAAAATCAAAATGTTCTCTGTAAATAAAGCTCAGTCATGAAATCTAGTCTCTGCCCTGATTCCAAGACCCAGTGAGTTTTAAAATGGGCGCAGGGCCAGTGCAGCACTTCCCCGTGCGAGGTAGTTCTGTTTGGCTCCTGCTCGTATGGTAAGTGATCAGTTTTTGTCAAAGCAGCTGAGAACCCTGAACAGGGCTGATTTGTCTGTCACCACAGTGAAAGGAGAGCTGCTGAAAGAAACACAATACTTGGAGTAAAAAAAGAATACGATTGTGAGTTTATTCACAGTAATGAGGAGAGTTTTTTTATATATGAAAACTGCATTTAGTTCCTAATTCTGTAGAAATGAAGTAAGAAACAGACGTGTCAATAAATATTTAATAAAACATATAAACATAAATAAAATCCACAGATTTAGCTGCCTCTCAGAGATGACTGGTCTCAGAGAGAACATTGTACAATGAATAAAAGCATGTCTCTTTATTATTAATCAGCTTGGAGGGTAAAGTTGTACACGAGAAGTCACAGTGACGGATGCTTTCTGGTTGGGTGCCAAATGGAGGCAAGTGAGAAGTCTCGGAAGTGTCTGGATCAGGGTGTAAAGGAACCCTGCAGATCATGTCAGTGCTGTTCACATAAAGACTGAGGCAAACCAGGGAGCCTTTAAAAACACAAAACATCCCGATTTTAACTTTTTTCAGTTCATTACAGATCAGGCTTACAGAACATCTCTGAAATGTACAGAATGTGGCAGAAAAAAAAACAGTAACTTGATGCAAGACTGCATTTGTCAGGGTAAAATATTTTTGAAAGAGGTCAGAGGCAGAGAGATAAAGGGGGATGTTGTTTAATGATATAATAAAACCCCGAATCTCACGAAAAAGTTTTGACAGCTGGAGGATGAGGAGAACTCGACAAGCCAAGGAATCCACCGTAAAGGTAAAAAAACCTACAATACAAAACTGTCAAAATCAGAGTTAAAAACATGTGGTAACACAACGAGAGGAGAAAAAATACATGTAAAAAAACATATTCAAGAGAGAGAGATTTAGTAGGTTGGCATACAACTGACACAGTTTTCTTAGAATGCAAATGTTAAAACAAAGTCCTGCCATCATCACTGTAAAATGCACAATCTGTATTTTAGAGGTTTAAGTCATTTGGATTCACTTGTTACTATCAGCTCACAGTAAGACGCTTGAATCCAGGAGTGAAACAGTCAAACCATTTGATTTGGGTTTTTTTCCTAACATGAACCATATGTGTTTTATCCCTGCAGAAGGATTCTGACAAGTCCAGCTTGTTTAGTCTGCATGGTTCCGTTTACATATGAATGTGACAAATTCAACATCACTGCTGCTTTTCGATCGAGAGATATGCTTTAAAAATAACACATTATTGCAGCGCGCAACAAATTGAGTTATCATTAACAGCTGTTCTTTAGAGGAGGTATGTTTTATGAGGCCGGTCGCTTTTCTGTAGAAATATTGTTTAACGTAAAAGACGCTGACAAACATATTCCTACAAATTTTAGAGTTCAGAGAGAAATTCTTGAAAATTTCCTGATAGAAAGGAAAGGAATGAAAATAGGAAGGCAAACAACAGTACCTCCATTTCATGCTCATGCATATGAGAAAGATTCATTTGTGCCCCTGAATCTTGTGCTAATTCCACTGCTCCTGTATTCAATTATTCATGCCAAGTACATAACTTTTCAATTAACTAATTGCTTGGCTCTGGAGATTTCTGCACACATGTTGGTCCCCTTGGCAGGCCGGCGGCAGCAGAGGAACTCTTCACCTGCACTGTTAATGCGCAGTGACTTAAAGAGCAAATAATTGTATGAATATTTAGATGAACAAAATGAGCTTTTAAATTTTTTCACAGACTGAAGTAGAGCAGCCCTTTGTGAATTCATCAGCATTTCTTTCTCTTCAATGAGGTGTCAGTCTGTAAGTCACATTTCAGGTTGTTTAAATATAAAGAATGAAAAAAATGATAAATAATATAAAAAGAAATTACCTGGTTAATAATCATACAAAATCAGGTTAAAGCAGGAATTTCTAAGTTTCTAGTAAAACAAATCAACAAATAAAAACTGGATTTACGTCATGGAAACTTAAAGAAATCCCACCAATTTAAACATAAAAATCCATCATGGCTGTTTTAAGCATTAAACCTGATGACAGCAGCAGTAATGAACCTTTTATTAACATTTACTAGTCATTTTGTGTCTCATTAAATGAGTTGCAGACATTGTGCTGCACAACTTCTTTTTGAGAACACATTTCTGTTTTCTGCAAAAAATACTTGTATTGATAATTAATTAGCTAAACTGGTGGATGAACGCAATAATACATTTCTTAGGTTTATTTTGGTTTTTATTCCTGCAGGTAGAGTCATTCAGCTTGGAAGTGACGCCCTGCCAGCTCACTGTTTCTATGGAAAGCAGGTAATATCAAAAAGCGCCCGTTTTTGGACGTCTAATTTCCCCAAATATGCTGTAAAATACGCCCCAAAAATTTTAAAAAAGCTGTCTTTTATGGCGCTTTGAATGCCTCCCTCAGAATGGCGCGTCCAAAATGGCGTTTTTTACGGTGCTCTACGTAACAGAGTTGCATTTTTTACATCTACATCAAAACTGTGTTTTGTGTGTGTTGTGAACATCGTTCGGGAAGTAACAGAATGGTTAGGAGGCGTTCAAAGCGCTGTAAAAAATATTTTTTTGGCGTGTTTTACAGCGTATTTGGGGAAATTAGGCATCCAAAATGGGTGTTATTTGATATTACCTGCTTTTCCTACGGTTTCAGCTTCTACAAAAGGCAGAATACACATGTTGGATGTCACATGCTAATCTAGATCCTCTAAATCTTAGTAGTTTTCAAGTTAGAAGATTGATTTTAGTTATCTCTGTGATACTTTACCTTAAATATTTGAACATTTTATTTTAAGAATCAGATTTGGGTGATAATAATGTCTGAGTTAAGTAGCATTTAATGGCTTAAAACAAGTACTAGTGCACTGAAAATGGTCTGGGCTGGACAAGGAAGCAGCAGACAGCTGTAAGGAAACTGTTTCACTCACTTGCCAATTTCTGCCGTGTTATTCACAATCTAATCTCTGTGACCCGATGACCTGAATGTTGAGATAAGAAGCATGGACAAAAGGGAGTTCCCATGACCACACAACCTCAGAGTGCCACTGCATGCTGATACGTTCTGTTTTTAAGTTAACAAAAAGGATTTGTTTTTCGAGAACATTTTTCAACCTACACCAGGGCAACAAATGAAAAAAAGAACATCAAGTATATTTTAAAATACCGAGTCACACGGTTTCTGGGACGATGATCTGATTTTGCGAGCCATTCGAGTTTGTCAACTTTCAGAGCAACTATTTGAGCAGCAGCTCTTTTCATCTGTTTTTGTGTTGCCGTCTAAAGCTCCAAAATCATCAAAGCCGCCCTCACAAAGAAACATGCATTTCAAACAAAAACTGATTTCCAATGGAGAGACATAGATTTGAGATATTCTTAAAGCAACTCTTTGTTTATTCCTTGTCATAAACATCTCAACATTAACTTTCTCCATGTGGTTCTGATTCTCAGGCCAATCCTCGCTGGAATAACAGTAGACATTAAAAACTGCACAACATATCGGTCTAAAGAAGCCATACGTTGACTTATGGTTGTTCCAGATCAAGCAGATTTGAATATGGGTTAAGTAAGGCTGCTTCCTCTTTTAGGCAGGTAAACAATGTAATAGGAAACTGTCACAACTGATTTGAGCGGCACAAAGCCAACAGCACGAGATGATGTGACATGTCTGTTCTGATCACAGCGTGCTGATAACAATCTGTTGTGTTGGAGGGTGTGCAAGGGGCAGCAGACCATGAGAGGAAAAGGAGAACTGCAGAAAACAGCCAGGACGACACAGAGGAACAACAATGGCATCAGAAAAAAAAATAAAATAATGAAGAAGATGATGAGAGGAGAAAAATCAGGAAGAGGAAAATAACAGAGTGAACGCTGGGCAGTAATAATACTGGATCCTTTCAGCCTGTGTAACAAGGTAAGGTGAGAATCCTTCCAAACTGTGCTTTCTGGGCACTGACCCAAGCCTGGGGCTGTTTCATGGATTTGCCCAGTAAAAGACTGACTTGTGCGTCTGTGCCAGAGCTGATTTCACCCAGCATTAACCAACATGCTGAAACCTCTGGATAGAGCAACAGCTCTACAGATACTACAGATACTAAACTGGTTAAAGTTTTAGAATTACGTTCACACAAAACAAACGGAAGGTTCCATAAAGACAGAAATAAATAGTAGGGATGCAACGATACCACTTTTTTCAAACCAATATGATACCGATACTTGGATCAGAGTACTTACCGATACCGAGTACCAATGCTGATACTTCTACCACACAAGAAAAATGAAATGAATTGGAAGACAGGTTTTATTTTCTTCTTTGCTTGTTACAACAAATGATGGTGAAGTTGATTAAAAAGTCAAATATTATTAAAAATGATCATAAAACTAACATTTTAAAGTTAAAAATTAACATTTTCTGTGAAATTATTGCAGAGTCTCCATATTTTATCCATTGGTTCATGGTATAGGTTAACTTTAACCAATACAGATACGAGTGCATAATGGTGCGTTCACACCGGTCCAACCGTCAACGTCAGAAGCGTCAAGTTTACATATAAAGTCTATGGTGGAGTCCGTCAGACCAGCGTCAGAGTCACTGCGTTGCTTTGTGAGCGTTAGCAGCGTCAACTTTTCAAGTGTTTCAGGCATTGACGCTTGAAACGTGAGCAACGCAGAAGTTCAGCTAGCTGAACGTTTGATGCTCTTGACGCTCTTGAAGCGGCATGTCAACCAATCAGAGCGTCTCATCGTAGTGACGTACCTGAATGAAGCAGGAAGTCTTCAAACAGGGCGCGGGACAGACGGAAGTAGCGCTGGAAGCAAACCTCATCCATATGTAGCTCCTGGAGCAAATGGTTTAACTCCTCAAACTCAGAATGCATCTGAAGAATGGGGTGTATCCACAAACGGAGTGAATAAAGCCAAGCCGCTCTCTCTATATGATCCGCCATAGCTCAGAACATCCGATAACAAAGGAAGCCCCGCCTACGCGCCCTTTTTAACGGTCAAGCGTTACGAGCTTCAACTTCCAAACGTCAAACTTGGAGCGTTATGAACGTTGCTTGACGTTGACAAAGTGGCCGGTGTGAACGCACCATTAGACGGTATCGGTGCATCTCTAATAAATAGGATTCTTCTTTTTTTGTCACTAAACAACATAAATGAATTGTTCAGATGAGCGAATGTGCACAGAAACATCTGTCACTTCTCCTTATAACACCAACACATGTTTGCAGACCTCTTAGGAAAGATTCCCAACATGCAACGCAAACAGAATCAGAATTGAATCATGGTTTTTAAACAGGCTGCAGCGGCATTAGAATACAGACATGATTGAAAAAATAATGCTCATTCTGTGGTAAAATGATTCTTTTATTTCAAACACTTTTAGATAAACGACCCCCCCCCCCATCTATTACAACAGAATTCAAATATCCTCTGTCTCACTTGGGAGCCATGGATTTATTATCTCGTAGAGGCTCAGGTTTTTTTGGGGGCAGAAAAGTGCTGTCTCTGTCCCCGTGCGAATCAAACCTTCTTTGATTAGCCATTCAGAGTGGATGGGATAAGGCTGGCCCCAGGTGGCCCCCTCCGTTAAATAGCAGATTAAAGAGTGCACAAGTAATTTCTTTAGCCTAATCTTATTAAAGGAAAAAACAGCTGTCAACTGTCACCATGTGAATACAAACAGTATGAAATGAGTGCAGAAGTGCATTGGTCTGAGCGGCGGTGCAGAAGAGATGCTCGGTGACACCAAACAGGATCTCCCAGACCTGGTTCCAGACCAGTCCCATTCAGTTTAAAACACATGATGAATTTTTGTTTTCAAGCGGATCTTTTTGCCACATAATCATGAGTTTGAAACATCCTCTAATTAAAGAAAAATGAAGAATACTTGAGTTGAACGAGCAGATCTGGGATCAGTTTAGCCTTAATTAGATCTAAACTCTGCTAATTAAACACGTCTTAATGGATTTGTGTGAAATGTTTTTCTAATTATTCTTTTGAATAAATATCAGGACAGAGTTTACAATATTCTTATAAAGAAGGAGACACTTTTTACAGATTCCATCTGCAACATTTCATTTTCATCACTCGCTCACATTCACGGCTCAACTTGGAATTTCTGGCCCCGTGCCCTCTGACATGATCTGACACCAGGTGCTTAGGACCCCGGGGTATTTTGGGGACCCCTCCGATTTAAAGCCTCATCACCTCTCAATCCCCACCCACGTAATCCTACTACCCTTCTACACACACACACACACACACACACCGAGGCCATCTTTAGTGCTACTTCTCCTTCAGCATTTCACATTTACAAACGTCCTCATGGATTATAATACAGTTTCTTCAAAGTTTGAGAGTTGGTTTGAGTCGCTGAGGCTTATGACACCCAGGTCCTGCCGACCACACACTTTAGCGCCTCTGCATCAGAGCCTTTTGATTGCTGCTCCTCTCTGTAATTGCC
Organism: Pachypanchax playfairii; assembly: GCA_006937955.1. Lineage (NCBI taxonomy): Eukaryota > Metazoa > Chordata > Actinopteri > Cyprinodontiformes > Aplocheilidae > Pachypanchax > Pachypanchax playfairii. Next base: position 559,401 of record SSNP01000218.1, on the reverse strand, counting down.
GGTGATTAACCCTGGTATGAGAGTGGACCAGAAAGAGTCTCTCTGCCTTCTCTGCTGACAGTTCTTGTCAGTAGGTTTGAGGAGCAATTTGGCTGCTGACATCCCGTCCCTGGTCTCTTGTTACTGCAGAAATATGCAGCGCTTGCTTGACCCTGCACAGCCAGTCTGATCTGCTGAATTCTTTCTTTCCTTCTCAGCCATTGGCTTGTCTACTCGCTGTCATCTCTCTTTTTCTTCCGCTGATCTACTGCTCACTCTTTTTTTCTTTTTTCCTGATGGCTCACGTCAGACACAACCCAACCTTTTTTGGCTTTCGAGCTTCAAGCTGCCTGTATTTGCCTGCTTGAAAGACTGCACAGGGGAAACAAACAATGGGCATATTGTTAATCTGTCCATAAGAAAGCCTTATCTTGTTGTAGACATGGTATTAAATTTCGGAATGGCCCCATGCAGTCAGAATGGGGGCGGGCTGTACGGGGGGTAAGGAGAGAGAGAGGTGGATAATAAGCTGTGTAATCTCTTCACCTACTCTACACAGCTTAACCTTGTCAGTGGCTGCTGGCCCACTGGCACCCTGGCAGGGAATAACTCAGGGTTAAAATTTACTGTTTGCAAGAATACAAGTCCTTTGCAACAACATTCCATACAGTGCATGTATTTATCATTTGTCTGTTGCTAAATCAGCTCATATGGATAATATAATAATGCTATAATATATGCTCGCTATAATATTTCCTTATAATCAAGTTAGATCTCAAACTTTTCTTCTTTTTGTATCATAGGGTAGATGTTTGTAGGATTTATGGGAAATTTAACATTTAGTTATTATTCTGTCTTAATTCTTTGTAAAGTCAAATCTGAATTCCCCAACAGATGGTTCATCTGTGTGAGGCAAAAGAGGATTATTAGAACCACGAATGACAATTTTTTTGTTGAGACGAAGGCATCACGGCTTTGTAAAAGGTCATCCGTGTGCTTCTTCATGCTGCCGGGACTGCTGGGAAAACTGACGTGAGTTCACATGAAAGAGTAACAGTAAATTCAAATGATTAAAACGTTTAGGTTCAAATAAAAAGACTAAAAAATCCCACATGTGGCGAGGGATCACAGGAGATTAGCTTGATCAAGGGGGTGCACCCAGAGTTCGGATCAAGGGGTTCAAAGTTGGACCCCCTGTGAAAATAGGAAATGAGAAGATGGATCAGGAGATCAGAAGAGTGCTCAGCAGACGCATGATGCACGTCGTGTCATCCTTTTGTTCTCTGGGGTTTTCTTACACTTTCTAGTGAGGTCATTGTTATGAAACATCATGGTCGAAAGAAATAATGAGTCACTTACAAGATTTTAAAGAGATTTTATCATCTTGAATGTTATAGGCAAATATGAAAGTATTTAAAATGGTAAATATGAAGGGTTATATATGTACAATGCTTTTTACATAGCAGAATTTAAAAAGAAAAAATAAATAGAAAACTACTTTTTACAGTTTTAGTTCTAAGTTTTTGAAATGGAATAACAAGAATAAGCTTTAAAAAGCTTTAGCAGTGTCGAGCTTTATAAATGAGACAGAACTGTAGATATTGTTTAATATCAGTAACTCTTCTGAGTGGCATTTCATGGTACACGTAGAAACATTAAACATGATCGCACTCGTGTAACATGCAACACAAAAACTATAAAAGGTTTGGAGATAATTAAATGAGCTTTAAATATTATTAACAGTGCTAATGTTTGTTCAGGTCCAGTTGATCCAAAAAGAACTAAAGACGCCTTTCAGATGAAAGTTAAAAGGTTTTCAAAAAACAGATAAAGAAGTCAAGTTGCCTTTTTTTTTAAAAACTTTTAGGATTAACAGCATTAATATTGTCTAAGTGAATGAATTAAAAGCTCTTGGTCACACATCAAACTTATATTCTGACAAAATTCATCACATTACTACTAGATTCTTCTTGTAAAAATGTATATTATTATATTTTGAGGTAACACAGACTTTTGTAAATAGATTTTTTAAAAGAAAAAAAAATTATTATGATATAAAACAGAATTTGTGTTATTTTATCTGAAGGATTCCGGTAGAGAAAACAGCGTCCAAGATGGAAGAAGCATTTTAAGTTTAGTTTGAAAGTCCTGGCTCAGGTGTGAACCAACACTTAGTGCTGCTGCAGGGTTTTTACAGTCTGTGTCTCCCTGCAGACTTAGTAAGTTGTGGTCTGCTCTGCTGACAGGAGGCTGGTGTTCAGCCCAGTCTGTGGGAATAAACTGACAACTCTACTGCTCTCCAGCAACACCTACTGGAATCTGCAGGAACAAACAGGTTCACAGATGAAAAATATCTAACTGATTTAACTTATTTACTTCAAATTTAGTTCACCTACATTCAAGATTCATACATAAAAAGGTGAGCAGATGATTTTTAATGTCTCAGAGACTGTTAATGCACATTGTTTGAATATTTTGGCTGCAGGTTGAGGAGCTTGTTCATGTGAACAGGATCAACTGCTTCTCACTTTGAGGACGACATTCGTCACTTTGTGCAGGAATAGAAGAGAATGCAATACTTCCAGTGTTACTTATAATGCTAATAAATCTCCTGTGCGCATGATCGCTACTGCAAAAGCTCAACCTTGTCTTCTTAGTCCCACAAACATCAAAGACCAGAGACGAGAAAACACATTAAGATAAATGAACTGCAGAGAATGTTTGATTCTAAATATGCAAAACACTGGATTTTTTGTTCACATTGTGCCTGGATGGGGTGTATAAATATCACTCACTAAAGAAATAGTATCTGCCTTAGTAGAGACTTTGGTAAAAACTTTCCAAAACACACGGCTTGACCAGAAAGTGAAAGTGGAAAAAGTGCACTCAACAAAATAAGACACACGCTGTTATTCTGAAATTCTTTAATGAGGAAAATTTGGCTTCTTATCCTTCACATCTGTTCTCACGGGGTAATGAGTAGAAGGATTTTTCTTCTTTTCTTTTAGATCAGGGATCAAAACTCATTTAGAACCTGATGTGAAACTCATGATAAACATGAGTAGAAATGTTGTACTATAACTTTCAGACAAACTGCATCAACAATTAAAAGAGGTCCAGTTACCATCTAGTTACGTGACATCTCATCATCAGCCTTATTCTTGATTAAAAAAATCTGAATCTTTAGAGTATAAATAGATTAAACAACAAAGGTAGCTGACCTTTTGTCATGCAACTTCAGCCTGAACTGCCAGGTCGCTTCTATCTGACCTGTACGTCATCAATACGTAACATATGTGACTATTCTGCGTGGAAGAGGCGGGAGCTAACTGCTAGCAGACAACGCAGAGAACAGTCACTGGTGAGAAACCGAGGTGTCTGAGTTATTTTATTTAAGATAATTTAAGATTTATTTTATTTATTCTATTTGAGGAGACAGCTCTGTTCAGACCAAACTCGAGGGGTGTTATCTTAATTGCAGAGCGCAGGTTTAAACAAACGACTCCAATACCAAAGTAAAATAAAAAGTCTTCGAGCTAAATATGTTCCTTCTACTGCGCATGCGTAATACATTC
>SSNP01000218.1:541495-555839 GCA_006937955.1 Pachypanchax playfairii | reverse complement strand
AAGACGCATTCCATTCAGACAGCAAGTCACATTCAGGTCGCATTTCACTTGCAATATGAACGACCTTGCAAAACGATCAGATCTCACAAAAACATTAAAATTGAGCATTAAGACCTGCAGTCTGAACATGATCAATGATCATGTGTTCTTAAAGAGGCCCTTCCATTAAAAACAGTTTTTCTGAGGTTTCTGTTGAATATTTTAGCTCCACAGGTGTTCTTACCTTCATAGTGGGTGTGAAAACAGGTCAACAACTTCTGTTTCAGTTTTAATCTCTCAAACTACGCAGGTGATGATAACACCCGAGTTCTCCCGAGTCCCAACGGCCTGTATCTGTTTCATCACAACTCCTTTGTTCGTTAGTATTCGGCAGCTCCGGCAGTTGAAACCACACCTAGCATGCTGCTAGCTAAAACCTGTAGCATAAGACGTAACAAACAGGAAGACACGACGTCTGACGTTGCCATGCGCAGCAGGGCAGGAAACAGTATACCTTGCTCTCATAGGCTAGTTTGTTAGCCAATCAGAGTCCAGCAAATTAGAACAATGAATATGAAGGAGCTGCTGACGAAGCAGCCTGACTGAAGGAGCCGGAACCACCCGAATTTTAATGCAGACAGATTGAAAGGTCTGTTAATCAGTGTTTCCTGATGTTTTTTAGATATAAAATGTTTAATACTGGTTAATACATAAGAAATAACCACAAAGTCCTGAAATGTGTATGAAATGGCCTCTTTAAGGTAAAACTGTTGCAGTTCCTGACTGGGGAGCAAGTAAAACACAGAATGAATGACCTGGTAGAACTGAGTATAATAAGTATAAACCATTCTGAACTCAATGCAACATTACAGGAGAGAAAACAAAGAGTGAAATAATAAAACATCCTTCAACAGGTAGAAACAAACAATCAAGAATCAAATACATTTACAAAAATATCCAAAGAAGAGATGCAAACAAATGACAGAAAAGGAAAGAAGAGAACGATTAGGATTTTAAAATATGATGAGTTGTGGGAATGATGTGGTTTTTGTGGTCCATTACTGTAAAGTCAGGCTCTGAATAAGACAGATCTTGGTGGACCACCATGGTGGGTGTGGGTTTTTAGAGCTTCCTGGTTTTTCTCAACATGCTTGTGTGTGTCATTATACTTATATTACATATAACTTGGTTGAAATACATGGAAGTGGTACTCCGTTAAGGCGACTCAGGCTAACAGAACACACTAGTGTCACATGTGTTGTGACTGGCAGGCAGAAACATTTGGATTCTTCACCGGGTCTCTCGACCCTCACTGGTTTACACTTCTCAACACCACTGATAGCACAAAAGGAGAAATCTCACACACACCTCACTAACACACACAAACACTTTCACACACTGGGGAGGCAGAGATGTTGGGGAAGCCCCTTCAGATGAGAACAGGACCCACTTTCTTATCTTTCACACACTCTTTGCATATTTTAACTGAATGTAAAGAACTCATAAGGAGCGTTCACCAGAGCTGAAACAACAGGGTCATGTTTTAGTTCAAATGTTTCAAAACTTCCAGCAAAGTTTTATTTAAACTTTGGAAATTAACTTTCTGTATTTTTTAGTTTGTGATCCACTTAAAAGGTCTAAAATTCCTTAGAGGATATTTGTTGAGTTATTAACATGTTTTTTTTCAGTAACATAAACAGAACCTCTTAAAATCAGCTCTCTACCTATTGCATTAGGATTCATTTATCCCCTCTGAGCACCAACCACACCCTTATCAATGTTTTTTTTTATTTATTTTGCAGCTAAAACCAATACTTTCTCCCTAATGCAAACTGAAAAAACTTGCTTCATATTCTACAATCGTGTAGATTATGAAATTGATCGTCTCTCCCTGTAAAAGCATTATAAATATAAAAAGCATTTCTCCATTAATGGCAAGTAGGAAGCTGGCTAATGCTAATGAGCCTCAGAGTGGCCATTCTAGTCCATTAAGGGCTCTTAGCGCTGGGAAATGATTGTGTTTTTGCAGGGAGAAAAACTAACACAGCCACACAGCCTCACGGCTCACACACACAGGGAGGTTAATGATAAATGTTACTAATGGACTTTTGGTGCGTTTGTGGGGAGAAAAAATTGCAGATTGGAAAATGGGAAAATGTATTTGTTGCTGTAAACTTAAAAGACTCAATTCATCTGAGGATCAGATTTGATTCTCTAATGCAGGACATGAAAAGACGGGAGTTTTATGAAGGAGAGGAAAGTTAGGCAGTGTTACAGCAAACACTTTGAAAAGTTGTAGTCCATCCATCCATCCATCCATCCATCCATCCATCCATCCATCCATCCATCCATCCATCCATCCATCCATCCATCCATCCATCCATCCATCTAATTTCAATGAGATGGTTTGCTGCACCAAAGACAGGTTAACAGTTCTCGACACACGGGAGGCGACAAACGACAGCGATCAGCAAAACTCATCGCAGCCGCTTTGAAAACCTGACTAGTGGGAGGCGGCATGCAGCAGCTACCAGCAACACAAGCTAGCGACGCGCTCTGTTTCAGGGCGAATAACGTGTTGTCCGTGGTTTTGATTGGTTGACAGATTGGAGGGAATTTTCAGGTATCAAAGCAGTTCAGGGGTGAAAAAAAAGCTTGATATGAAGTGTCACAAGATTTTGCTGGAGTAAAGTGAAATCTTACTTCTGACTTTGCTATACAGATTTCAAAAAGGCGTAAATTGGTTCAATTTAATTAAACTTTTCCTCCATGTTTTCCTGGAGATGATCGAGCAGCATCCTGTCAGCTCATTGGTCAGTTAATAAAATCTCCACTGATTGGTCCTCGTCTGAGCGACAGCGATGAAAAGTTGAACATTTCTCAACTTTCTGGGATCGCGTCGCAGGCCTGCGTGTGCACGATACATGCACAAAATTTCACATGCACGATTTTTGCAATTCACTTAGCAGGAGGGAGACTTGCGATTGTCGCTTTGTCGCTCAGGTCTCCTTGACTACATTTACATGCAGCCAATATTTGGGTTATGATCAGGTTAAGGTCAGTATTCGGGTTTCTGAAATGTTCAGAAGAACCCGTTTACATGCATAAGTAGAGAGAGTTACCTCTGTATACATGAAACCGATTCAAACGCGGATGTTGGGGTAGAGTGATGACGTACGGACTACTTCAAGACGCAATATGCGTCATTTCTGATTCTTCTTCCTGTATCCAAAAACAACAACAAGACCAAGATTCCTTGTGATTAGAGCATGCGCAGAACACACGTTTTGACGGGGTTATCCTGATACGCGTTAACATGACTAAATATTCGGGTTAGAAAAGGGTTACCCCAGGGGTAAAATCCAGGTTTTTAAGAACCCGGTTATAAGTATATTCGGGTTTTTGCCGGTGTTTACATGGCTGTGCAGAACCGGGTTATTGTGAATATTCGGGTTTTAAAAGGGTTATTGTCTGCATGTAAACACAGTCACTGAAAACGAAGAGGAGAGGTGAAGTCGCCTCCAGTGTGTGGAGCCCTTAAAGTGCATTATGTTGAACTTTGTTGTTTTGTAAACAATCATTTTGATAACTTACAAAAATTGCTTTCAGTCATTTGCATGTGCAAATCATCAACACTGATCGGAGCACCACATCACATTTCAGCTCGTCCGATTGCTGAGAAGAGGTGGTTTTGTTGTCAACTTTAAAAACAAGTTGTAAATCAATTCTTAGAAAAAATGCCACCAGGCTTTTGGGGATTTGGTTTAAATAAACATTCATTGTGAAATGAAGAGCCCTCTTGTGAAAAGGTCTGACAAGGGTCAGAGCTCTAAACAAAGAAACAGGGAGAACAGTGTCTTATGATCAGTGTGTTTAAAGGGGGTCAGGACTCTCGTGCTTTAAACTGAAGCTCTATAAAGGAATGCACATGGGGCTGTGTAAAAAAGAAAAAAAACGAGAAGCAAGGGAATGGTTGGTGGAGTTGGAGTTACCTGTCTATTGAATCAACAGGAGACTGAATGGGTGAGAAACAAAGAGAGAATAAAAAACAAGGGGGAGAAAAAGGGGGGAAAGACCTTTTAAGGGTGAATCAAGTGTGTGAGGAACTGTGAGTGCAGAGCTGGGAGAAGAAGAAAGGAGGGGCAGCGAGTAACAGTCTGGAGAATCAGTGTTCCCCTCCGACCTGTAACGTTACTCCATCTGCATTGTTCAGTGACGGACAGAACAAGACACAGTCAAGAACAGCCAGCCAAGCTGGGAGATCAAATTGTTCTCAGGGAGCAAAGATTTACCTTGAACACCCCCCCTTACCAATTCCCTAGCAAACACACACACGCACACACCTTCCAGCCCACCCTCATCCACCCACATTCTCCTCCTTCTTTCCCTCCCTCTCACCCTCCCTCCTCTCGTCCTCCTCTGTGAAACTCAGTGATCCCCAAACTATTCCTGCTTAATCTCAAAAGCCAACGCATGGGCTTTATCCCATCCCACCCACCCACACACACACACACACACACACACACACACCCACACACACACACACCCACACACACACACACACACACACACCCACACACACACTCACACACACACACAAGTGTGTTTTGGTATCCTTATGGGGACCGTCCATTGACTTCCATTGATTTTAGTAACTAGATTTATACCTAACCCAAACCCTTTTCCTAACCTTAACCATTACTGATCTATAACTAACCCTAAGACTAACTAAAACTCTATTCACACCATACCTATAAACCTAACCCCTAACCCTAAAAAGGGGAGTCCCCCTCATGGGGACCAGGCTTCGGTCCCCACAAGAACCCTCAGACCCCAGAAAGATAGAAAAAGTCAGGAAACTGGTCCGCAGGAGGGCAGAAATACAAACCCACACACACACACACACACACACACACACACAAGTGTGTTTTGGTATCCTTATGGGGACCGTCCATTGACTTCCATTGATTTTAGTAACTAGATTTATACCTAACCCAAACCCTTTTCCTAACCTTAACCATTACTGATCTATAACTAACCCTAAGACTAACTAAAACTCTATTCACACCATACCTATAAACCTAACCCCTAACCCTAAAAAGGGGAGTCCCCCTCATGGGGACCAGGCTTCGGTCCCCACAAGAACCCTCGGACCCCAGAAAGATAGTAAAAGTCAGGAAACTGGTCCTCAGGAGGTCAGAAATACAAACCCACACACACACACACACACACACACACACACACACACACACACACACACACACACACACACACACACACACACACACACACACACAAGTCCACAGACAAACACAAAACAAACTCATAACACACCACTGAAGGCAAACGCACAAAACCTCGTACAACAATGTGTCGATGTGTGTCTGTGTGTGTGTGCTCACATAAACACACACAGACACATAATGGTTAGAACTCCAACAGAGAAGTTGAGAAGAAGCAGGTCTGTGTGTGTGAGTGGCAGCACGGAGGTCTGCTCTAAACCTGAGAACATCAGAGAAACAGCTACAGTCCATTCAACAAAACTCACACCTTTAATATTTATGTAGATGGATTGACAGTAATAAAAGGAAAAATCCAGATGTGCCATTGAGGTTATTGTGTGTTTGCAAGTGAGCGTGCCTTGTTTTGTATGCGTTTGTTTCTTTGTCAGCAAAATACTTCATGAGCTATTAGTCAGACTTTAAAGTGGTCCTTCCATTAAAAACAGTTTCTCTGAGGTTTCTGTTGAATATTTTAGCTCCACAGATGTTCTTACCTTCATAGTTGGTGTGAAAACAGGTCAACAACTTCTCTTTCAGTTTTTATTTCTCAAACTACGGAGGTGGCGATAACACCCGAGTTTGAACGGCCTGTATCTGTTTCATCACAACTCCTTTGTTTGTTAGTTTTCGGCAGCTCCTGCAGTTGAAACCACGCCTGTTATGCTGCTGGCTAAAAGCTGTAGCATAACGTAGCATACAGGAAGACACGATGTTGGACGTTGCCATGCGCAGCGGGGCAGGAAACAGTATACCTTGCGCTCATAGGCTAGTTTGTTAGCCAATCAGAGTCCAGCAAATTCGAATAATGAATATGAAAGAGCTGCTGACGAAGCAGCCGAAGCAGCCTGACGGAAGGAGTCGGAACCACCCGAATTTTGTTGCAGATAGATTGAAAGGTCTGTTAATCAGTGTTTCCTAACGTTTTTTAGATATAAAATGTTTCATATTACTGGTTAATACTTAGGAAATAACCACAAAGTCCTGAAATTTGTATGAAATGGCCTCTTTAAGGATACTCTCAGAAAGTTACTAAACCCACATCTATTGCTGATTAACTTGTGGATTCATCTTAAGTTAAAATGGCTTTCACAGCAGACACAAAACTCACAGATAACGAGCTAAATTTCATGTGATATTTGCAACAGTCTGAGCACTGATCATTTGTAAAGTTTTTTAAACAACTACAACTCCATCGTTTCTCAATGTAAGAGGATCTTAAATTTAAAACATGAAACCCATCAAGGCAAACAAGGTCTTTAATTGGTTTTTATTATATCAAGATCAAAATAAACTTTATTGTCTCACTAGGGGAAATTTATTTTGGTTTGAACACATGCACTTGGAGGTTGTCCACACGTGGCCGGCTATCTGACAAAACGGAGGTACTCTCCAACGTTTATGCCCGTCAACCACACGGAAATTTAGCTTTTTTTTTTAGTTAAAACGATACTTTTAAAAACTCCGGCCAAAGTGGAGGTTTGCGAAAACTGAGGCTTCAGCATTTGCGTGTACATAAGTAACAGGAGTTTTGGGTTGCATTACGTCACTGAACGCGACCAATCTGGTCCGACATCACATGTGTGCGGCGTGTGTTTACACTTTGAAGCAACATGGATCCCCTGAGAACCGCGTTAGCGCTCTCGATTGTCCAAGCGCTTTTGCTGGCTTATTTTTACAGGCACAGTTATTCCATTTTGTGGAACAAAACAGGCGAAGGAGGGTATGGAGGATGTATTTGTGCCGCAACCTAGACATTCCACTTCCAAGGAATGGTTTTCGGCAAAAACGCAGATGCTGGTTTTGGATCTACTGCCACCAAACGGTTTTGCATGCATAAAAATACGCAATCTGAGGTTGCACGTGGACTCAGTTTATTTTTTAGACGAAGGGGGCAGAATGCTTGTTTATAAAAGAAAAGCCGGCTACGTGTGGACAGGGCCTTGAACCACAAAACAATGAATAAAATAATGCAATAGATACAATAAAAAACTACATATAGAAACCATAATAATAAGAAACATAAAATCTGATGAGGATACACTGTAAAAAACAAACTGTGAAATTTACAGTAACTAACTGGCAGCAATTAACAAGTAAGTTATTGTAAAAACATTTACAGCATCACAGCTGTATAATTTAATACAGTTGAAATATTAGAATCTACTGTATTGGTTTTTAAAGCAGTATTTTCTAACTGTAAAATATAACACAGTATATTAATTTTACTTTTGTGTATATCACTGTAATATTATAGTTACAATAAAATCAAACACAGCAGAGGTATGCATTACCCAGTTAAACCTTGTGGTGTCAGTTTGAATTTAAAAATGTAACTGACTAAAGGATACATTTGTTGTCCCTGCATCGAGGGACTCTATGTCTTCTTCCTGACGGCAGTAATTCATAATCTTTGATTACTTCATTTGCTTGTGTGAGAGAGGCCTTTTCATACGTGGTCTGCATGGGTTCATGTTCAGTGTTGGACAGATGCTGCAGTCTGTTTTACAGCTGCGCAGTAACGCCGGGCTCACACTGCATCCAGATCCGGTCCGGTGCGGACCCCGCAGGTATTCCGTTAGATTAAAATCCCTTTTGAAGGCTCACAGTAGCTCTGCGCGGTGCGGGTCAGGTTACGGGGGCCGTACGGCACAACGGAAAGAATCCGCAAAGTTCTATTTTTTCCGGACGCCGGAGTCACTCCGCGTCAAGTTTGATGAAATCTGACAAGCTATACAGGAAGTGTGGCTTGAATATCCGGTGTTTTTTCAAAATAAACGAGTGTACAAACAATTGTAACTTGACTCTTCTTTTTAGACAGCACACGCACTAATAGGAAATGTAAACACTACATCACACCCGGTGACACAGGGTCCCAAAAGCCTGCAGCACAACACATTTTCACACATTTGCTAAATAATGGACGTGTTCTCGTGTGAAGTCCCGACAAAACGATAACCCACGTGAACTTCTGTTCTCGCGGGTGACGTTTTACGCACCCAGCACCGGAGCTGGCCGCACTCCCTATCCGGAGCAGATGTGAGTGGTAGCTTGCGGAAAAACCGCACCGAAGCCGGACCGAAGCCGTTCCGTAGGCAGTGTGAGCCCGGCGTAAGTTTTGCCAAACCAAGCTGTGATGCTGTATCTTACAATCACAACATAATCTTTGTATTCACAACATACAGTCTTGGTGTGAAAATGCAGATGCTGTTGAAGTCTCCTGCGGAGGTAATCGATATGATTGCTCCAATTCAGAGAATGAGCAATAAAAACAGCCAAGTATCTACTGTATAAGAAATAACTTGTTCAATAGTGGGATTGTGGTGTTGAATATTGCACTAGAAAATGATCTATAATAATAAGAAAAAAACAAAACCAAAACTTTTCTTTGGTCTGACAGAATATTTAAAACAATTACCTGCCAGATATTTTCAGTGCTCTGCAACTACCAACATAGGTGACAAAATGTAAAAAGAACATACAGAGAAACAGTTAGCTGAAACTTTACAACAGTTTGAGTCTGAGGCATGAATCTGTATTTACAGAGAACTAAACTCTGATTTTCTTCAGCAGAACATTCCTTTCTGAGCATGTTTTCTCATGTAATACTTCACAACAAAACAAAAGATTAGAGCAACATTTAAATACTCAACAACAGAACAGATGAGGTAAAACAGGTTTTTCTTTGGTAATTTTTAGGTTTTGTGGGAAAATAACTTTTAAAGACATCAGCTGGCAGTTTGACCTTTAGGTTTAACGCTTACTTAAAGGTACAGTATGTAAGAATTAGACCTTGTTGTCAAATCCGAGTCCCACAGTTCATGTAAAAAAAAAAACATCTGCTCTCAGCCACTCACCCCCTCCCCTCCATGTGTTTTCTGTTGGGTTGCCAGTTCTGATGTTGATCCTCATTTAGTTTCTCTTGTATTTGTTAAATTTTTGGGAATGTCTGAAGGTCTATTTGTTCAGCATTGAGTTTTCCTAAGTGCATTTGAACGCCCCATCAAGTGCAGCTTGTCTGCTCAGTTGGAAGGATGTGGTGGTTTCTTACTTTTTGTTGTTAGTCGTTGTGGAATTACAGCTGCTTGTGTTGAAGACTTGGCAGCCTTGCAGACTCACATGTGATTCGTTATAGAACCAGGAAGTCTGGACGTGTAAATAATGATTCTGGTCCGGACCAGCATTTTTTAAATGACAGAGACTAGCGACCACCCAGCTGGCTGAGATCGAGATCTGTTACAATGTGACTTTATTTTCAACATAGTGGGACATTAAACTGTTGTGTGAGTATTTTACTGTAGAATTTTTACATACTGTACCTTTAACAAGGCTGAAAGACCTTTGCAGGTCTGTTTACTAGGACAGCAGGTAAACCTGTATGCTAGCTTTGCTGATACCTGCTTGGTGTATCTGATGACTTACTGTTTAGGGGCAAATTTTAAACCACAATAAGTGTTTTGTTACTGTGCAAAATTAACCGATCTGCTAATTGAATAAGATGTTTTTAAAATACTTTTTGTGGGACTTCAGAGATGCTTGGGTTGCAGGAGAATCTCAAACAGATTTAAAACTTTAAATGCATGTGCTATAATTCTAGTCTGTTCTGTTTTGTATTGTGCAGGTCCCAACACATTTCTGAAGGAAACACTAGAAACTTTCCCTTCAGTTGCATCCTGGTCGTCACTTCAGTCCCCCAGTCTTCATGCTGCAGCAGCTTGGAGTGACATGTAGGCGTACGGTAAAACATTTCACCTGACTGGTTTCTACCTGTGCATACTGATCTGAAGGGTTTCCTGCAATTTCCTGACAAAACATGTTGTATTTTGAGAGAAATGTCCATGACACAAAAACCTTTATGATTGCATTTCTATCAGATAAGATTCATACTGTAAAGTGAGACCAGGTAAATGTTCAGATAAGTTACAGTCACATGATCAGGGGTCTGATACGTCTCTTTATTGACTTTTTATGAGCATATTTAGGACAGTAAATTATTATCTAAATTGCTTTGTTCTGAAATTGTAACAATTCAGTTCAGACTCCATGATCACTGTCTAATTACTAACTGTGATACAGTATGTTATGTTTTGATTCTCTCGTTGGCAGATGACTTTTCACACATACCAGAACAGACACATGTTTATCGCTTATTTATATTGTCTTGTCATCTTTTCTTTTCACTCTGTAACTTTCATAGAAAAAATGAGATCTACTCCTAAATTTGTGAGTATGAGTTTGTCAGAATTTGCATCTTTGTTTTTTTAAGCTTCTCACAACGTCAAATTGGGGCTAAAACTTCCCAATTATTTTAAAAGCGAATTCTATCAATTTTCCTTATTTTATTTGTACTCAGTTTACTTTCCAGCCTGCTTTACTTTAATTGAAGTAGTGGTCAGATTTTTTGTTATTATTAATTTTCCTAATTGACTTTAATTAAATGTAATTGAAATGTTCTTGTTTTTCTATTTCCAGGTTTACAACTGAACATTTTCTATTGTGTTGCTTCTTCCTTCGACTTGAATTAAACACTTGTAGTTTTTTTTATGTTACACAGAGGACAAATTAATAATCAGTGACTGCAGAGAGCTGTGAAGAACCAGAAGACACGTAAGACACGCCTGAAAAGCAATCTGTCTCTCACTGACAGACAAAAGGAAAGAGACAGACAGTTTGCTTCACTGAACAGCAACTAGATTAGAGGCACAGCTCTTGAGCAGTAGACGAAAATAAGAAAGATAGGCAGGGTGGGACGATAAGGACACTGTCCCAAAGTTGAGTGACACAGCTCAGCCAGTCATATCCTATGATTAGACCTCTGTGTCCTGTTGTTCTTGGACATAATCAAAAGACTAAAACAAGGATAATAGTTAAAAATTACGGGTCGGAAAAGGTGGAAAAAAGCTTGTGGGTGGGCCAGATCAGGTCTTTGTACTGCCCTTTCTTCACCCCCCACTAATTAGCTGACAAAGAGGGTGGAGGAAGTAGATGGGGTTTGGGGAGTGATGGAGCAGAAAGGGGAGGAGAAACAGGAGAGCGGGGAGGGGGGAGAAGCTGAAGGAGGAGGACGAAGAGATGATCATCCTGTATGATCTCAGGCAACAGATGGGAAACAGAAAGGGATCAGATCAGATGAGCAGTGGGAGTTGGAGAACAGTGGGCAGTCAGTCCCGCTACCGGTACAGAATGTTTGACAGAGAAACACCGGATGTGATGGAAACAAACACAATGTCACAAACACTTTAACACGGCTAAACAAATACTTAGTCAAGCAGTATTAAACAGCCTCAGATTATCTACTCAGCAGCTGTTTTATTCACAGTAACTTAAATAATGTGTTTCGTCAATACTCAGATGCTCTGAGAGGTTTATTAAAGACATCTACAGCATCTTGTTACATGAACATTTGTTTTAACGTGTGATGAAACAGAGTTTAAACTTGACCAAGTCACATCTATAATTTAGTATATATTTCAAATCATATTCGATTATCTAGCTAACCTTGAAATGTTTATAAATGGATCAGAGTTTATTTTTATAGACTCTTGGCAGGATTTCCTGTGATTTTATTTTGGAGGCTTTTTGTTTTCGTTTACCTTGTATCGCGTGTTCCTTAGCTCTATTATTCTGATCATCTTTAAAGAGGCCATTTCACACAAATTTCAGGACTTTGTGGTTATTTCTGAAGTATTAACCAGTAATATGAAACATTTTATATCCAAAAAACGTCAGGAAACACTGATTAACAGACCTTTCAATCTGTATACGTCAAAATTCTGCTGGTTTCGGGTTGCAACTCATTAATATTCATTATGCTAATTTGCTGGACTCTGATTGGCTAACAAACTAGCCTATGAGAGCAAGGCATACTGTTTCCTGCCCCGCTGCGCATGGCAACATCACACATAGTGTCTTCGGGGTTGTTACATCTTATGCTACAGCTTTTAGCCAGCAGCATGCTAGGCGTGACTTCAACTGCGGGAGCTGCCGAATACTAACAAACAAAGGAGTTGTGATGAAACAAGTACCGGCCGTTCGAACTCGGGTTTTATCACCACCTGCGTAGTTTGAGAGATAAAAACTGAAAGAGAAGTTGTTGACCTGTTTTCACGCCCACTATGAAGGTAAGAACACCTGTGGAGCTAAAATATTCAACAGAAACCTCAGAAAAACTGTTTTTAATGGAAGGGCTTCTTTAAGTTAGTATTTTCCCATCAGCATGTATTTTGGTTCCCTTTTTTAGATTTTATTCAGAGCAGAGATTTTGTCAGAGCAGTTCCACTTTGTTCGTCAGTGCACTCTGTCTGGTTGATGCTTCTCACCTGTTCACTCTCCTCCTGATTGGTCTAATGTTCCTTCTCCCCAGCTGACCCCACTATGTAATCCTCAGCATTTAGCACTCCTCTCCTTCTCAGTTAGTTTTTCAGATCCTCTTGTTTACCTGGTTACACCTCATGCTCCTTGCATTGGAAACATTTTCTGTTCTTTATTATGATTCTTGTCTGTTTTATTGGCACGCCCGCTTTTTTTGTTGCTATAAAAGTAATTTTTTTTCTTTTTACTTTACTTTTGTGTCTTTGAGTTTCTACCTGCATCTGGGTCCATTCCTCCAGACACCACCTTCAAGCTGTGATATGAAAGGATGAAAGATGTCACATGAAGAATGTTTTGGTAGTATCTTCAACTTTTGGGAATAAATATCCTGAGAGAGTTTCTTGAATGTCTGAAAATATTTAAGAAGATTCTCACTGTCCTTGTATGTTAAAGGATCTTGCTCTTGTGTAACTAGAATTTTGAACATGTTTGAAAAATTTGGAACACAAATGTTCCTCTAAAATACAAATTGAACTACAACATTTTTTATGACATTTGCACAGATGTTTCTTGTCAAGCTGAAGAACCGAGCGAGGAGAAGGAAGAGGAGTGAAAGATTTGCTTGTGAGTTCCAGCATGTGAGAATAACACATTCACATTAAGGAATTTACTCCAAAAATAAGAAAATTAAGTATTTTTATAGGTATCGTTGGTCTTGTCAACTGAAATGATTGTGTTGCACCAGGAAGATCTACGAGGAGAAGAAAGTCAAGATAATTTTTACAAATCAGTCACTGAAGAAATAGTTACAAGAATTACATGTCTGAGATCATCACCAATGTGACTTTAAATTTATGACATCAAGTACTTTAAGTTATAGTAATATTTACTGCTTTTTGAGCTAAATGAGAGCAGGTGTGAGACGGCAGCAGCCTCTGTGAGCAGACAGGGCTCAGGTAGATCAGAGCTGGACCAAACTCAACTGCAAGAGAGAAAGAAATAGAAGATATAAAGCAGGAAAAATAAATACAACAAGGCTTTTAGAACCACAACAACATTTTTCTTAATTTTGAATGCACTGTTCAGACATCTGTAATTTGAGTTAATGAGGTATCTTTGAGACCCATAACCTCTATAGTCCAATACTTACATTAGTTTTATACAAGTTTCATATATAGAGCTTACTAAACTGTTACTTTTTAGAGTTTTCTACTCTTTCATCTTTAAAATGTTAATTATTTTGATGTTTGGAAAGACTCTTGCTTTAACAGTTTAAAATCTTTTGACAAGTGCCCTTGCTGCTTTATTATAGAGAAGCTGAGTCGGAAAGAAAGCAATAAATACAGAGCCAAGAAAGCATCAAGTACATCAGAGATCCTCTCAGACTCATCACGCAGCAAGATTTAATGTTTCTTCATCTGATTATTTAAGGCTGAAGTGACAAACATCTGAGTAATCTAAGGCAAATTTTTAGATCTGTAATGACAAACCTACATGTTCTGAGTCAAGTACAAGTGTTTCCTGAGCGTTAATCAGTGTGTAATTTGTGAAAAAAGCAGATGGTGGTGACTTCGAGGTGTAACGGTTATTATTGTCTGGCCGGAAACAGCAATGGATGGTTTAGCAATATTGTTATCCTGGTGGAAATCGGGAGAAATTCAGGAGAATGACGGTCCAGGAGAATTTCAGGAGGAGCACTGAAATTCAGGATTCTCCCGGGAAAATCGGGAGGATTGACAAATATGATCGGACGAGAAAGAAGAATAAAATTTATT
>SSNP01000218.1:489676-541485 GCA_006937955.1 Pachypanchax playfairii | reverse complement strand
CCCCCCCCCCCCCCCGGGATAAAAAATGAATTACCAGAGGGGAGGGACATCAAATCAAATCAAGTCAAATCAGAAATACTTTATTAATCCCCATAGGGAAATTAAGTGTTGTAGCTCAGTTCTTCTTCAGGGAGTCATTGTAGAGGGTTCTAGCTGTGGACAGGAAGGATCTCCTATAACGGTCTGTGCTGCAGCAGATTATGAAGAATCTTCTGACTGAAGACACTCTGTTGTTGAGTTACTGTGTTCTGAAGAGGACGATGAGGGTTTTCCATCATGTTCTTCATCCTCCTTTGGACAATCAACTCAAGAGACTCCAGTTCAGTCTCCAGGACAGAATCAGTCCTCCTTATCAATCTGTTCAATCTCTTCATGTCACTTGCTCTGATGCTGCTTCCCCAACAGGTGACTGCAGGTGTGATCAGCTGACAAACTCCTCTTCTTTTGCTGCTCCAATCAGATCAGAAGCAGAGGGGGGTAAATCTTCCCCACCAAATCGCACTCTGGCGTTAATTCCGGTCTTATCTTTTCCACGGACTCTGATCAATGTCTTCTTAACCATATTCAAACACTGCATTATTGTATTTTTAGAAACATGTCCAGTCACCATTTCATAATCTAAAATGAGACTTTTGCAGATACGACTTTCATTGTGAAGTAGAATTCACCAAACGCTGGATTGTTCACCCATTAATAGGGACTGTGAGCTGGGTTTAGACTGTCAGGTTAGTTTAACCTACTGATGATGTGTTGCTGCACTAAAATGTTCCAAATATCGACCAATATGACTAAAATTACTAGGATGCTTTTACATCCAAACAAAACAGCCCATGCCTATTAAATCCTTACTTTGAATATGATATTGCCAAAGACACGAGGCAACCATGAAGTGTCTTTGTAGGCACCTTTTAGCTGCAAATGGCAGGCACGGATAGGCTCAGCGGCTGTCAAAAAAACTCCAAACACCATCCCAAAGGACAAAGCTGCAAACCACAGCTCCCAGCACCCCGTAAACATTGTCCATCTTGGCTACCTTTTATTTGAAAGGTGTCACAAACAATAGCATGCCAATGCTGTAAACATGTGAGCTCATGACAGGTTAAAGTTGCACAACTGCTGAATTTGTTCTGAAAGTCTGGGCAGAGTTAAAACAAAATGCAGTCTGACACAAAATAAACCATTACCGGTCACCAAGGGAGCTGCGTCGGGAGGTCACGCTTTGCCAAGCTAGCAGACGGGTAGAGAGGGAGGGGGGTCAAACAGACCAATGCAGGGGTGTAGGTGGACATGGGACAAGATTACTGTAAAAATTGGGTATGATTCATCAACAATTCATGCATAACGTGCAATTTGTGAACTAAACAGGAAGTTTTTTTGTTCTTTATGAGAAAAATATAAAGAACCTCTTGATGAAACAAGCAGTATAATACACTGAATTCAAATTTATCCTTTGAGAATATGAATTAAAAACCATGATCTTAGTTTAACAGTCCCAAATATTTTGTTTAACTCGTGTTTTAGGTCAGCCATCTTGGTTTTATTAAGCTTAATATTTTACGAGACGCTACTTGTGCACAGACTAAATGCACGAGTGAATTGTACAGTTTTTTAACATTGGCCTAATCTCACCCCATAGATGGAGTTGGCTGCATTTTTCACTCCCTTTGCTTTGAGTAGAAATGAAGAACATGATTAGATAATCTAGAACATCTGCTGGTCCTACAGCACATTATGGAATAATCTTCCACTGGCTGTGTCCAAATTCAGGGTCTGCATTCTTCTAAGGTCGTATTTTAAGGATGTTACATCACACCGTCGTGACAAGAACTGTCCAAATTCCAAGGATTCTTCAAATGCTTCCTCGAAATGCGTACTGTTTTTCCCTGAATTTTAAGGATGGGTCTGATGTATCCTTTCACGTTCTACATATCCCACAATTCTTTTCAGCTATTCAGCAAAGAGTTTAAACCAATGACAGACGAAGTGAGCCGGGAGAGAAGTTTGGATTCAGATGTAAGTTTAAAAAAACTAGCGGTAAAAGAAGTAAATTCTTACAGCGGTGGTTTAATTAGGTCTTTAGTTTTGGTGTTAATCATGTTTTTTTTTTGTATGTTTACATCTCTAAAACGTTCCCGTTCGTTCCTCCTGTGTAAGTATTTACACTCACAGGTAATTTCTTGTTAGTGATTTCAGCTTTTTTCAAATATGTTTTTGGGATGAAAAAGCAGAAAAACACCTTTATCAAGCTCCGGAGCAACCTGCGGGGTGGAAGTACAAGAATAAATCTATTTATAAATCCTATTATAAGACAGCCAGCAGTGAAGAAGAGGACACGGATGAAGAGCTGTCATCAAATTTTTGGTTTTGTTATAAACTTCTTCAGAATAAACTGAGTGAAAGAAACGTTTCTTTGTGTTTAGTTTTTATTTCTCTCATATTTTATAGTAAATGGATCATTTAATAACAAGGAAATTAACTTTATATAGACTCATTAGAGTTGTTTATAACGTGTAGAAAATATTTACGATACAAAAATTCAATAGAAACAAAACTATTTAGAGAACACAGGACAACATTTTAATAAGTAATTGCAGAATAAAAGTCAAAAGAAGGACACCTCGATCACACGCCATTTTCACTGCTTTGTTTAGCGTCGTCACGGTTGCTAGGTGACCCACAATGTGCAGAGGGTTAGGGCGAGATCAGAAGGAAGGGTAGAAGCATCTTGTGAAGCGTCACAAGACAGGAACCGTCCTCTTTAGACCGGTTAGGAGGGACTCTCAGTAGCAGACCCTGAATTTGGACACATCCACTTTATTAACTCTATTAAATCTTGTCTGAAAGCCCATTATTTTAAGTTAGCTTTTGGTTATTGATGTTGTTATCGGTTGTGTCAACACCCCATTTTTTGATTTTACAGTCTGTCTTTAAATGTATTTTTTCTCCCCAGTTTTATTCTTTAAGTATTTGTTTATTGTTGTGTTTTCTATTTTGCGTTATTTCTTGATTTGCTGTACAGAACTTTGGTCAGCTGTCATGCTGTATGTTAAAGTGCTCTATAAATAAACTTGACTTGACTAGAACAAACAAACCTGAAGTTAAGGTGGCTCCATGACATGAAAGATGGCTGTTAGGTCAAAGGAAAAAGTCCTTGTTTGCTGATTTGTTCAAAGTTACGTTTAGCACAGCAGGGGTCTGTGTCTCACACAGGTTTACTGGGGAACCAACTTTTTTTCCTGTAACATGTTACCAAAGCCAAGAAAAATGAAAACTGTGGCACAAATAAACACAGGATTCAGGATCAGGACTAGCTGCCTTCTGGGCCTCCATACTTACCGTAGGCTAGTTCTCTAGCACTTTCATAAACACACATAGTTTTGATCTGCCAAAATAAACTCAGACAAAAAGAGCACAACATTGAAACACAGGCTCTCAACCTTTTTGTTTGTTATGATGCACAAACTTTGAGCAGAAATTATAACAATTATGAAATGAAATGAAATGAAATGAAATGAAATGAAATGAAATGAAAATGAAATGAAATGAAATGAAATGAAAATGAATGAAAGGAATTAAGGAAATTAGCAGTCAGTTTTATAATTTAAATTGCAAGAAAAATCGTGCAATTTTATTCTAAAATTGAATCTGAATGATATCTGAGTAGAAGGAGAGACAGATATACTGTAAATCACAGTGATGCCGCTCTGAAGTCCGATCTGAGGGAAACAGAACCCTATTGTTGGTGTCTGTAACTGTGACAGCAGTCCGTTTATTGACTGGGGTTGACATGTGATCTGGATGTTCTGCAGGGCAACACTTTGACCTTTGACTCTGCAGCCCTCAGGCATGGCCCTTGTGGCCATTGGCAGATGTGACTTACTGGAGCAGACTTTCCTGCCGTGTGACAGCTTGTTAGACCCCCCCCCCCACCCCACCCCACCCCCTCACACACACACACACTTACAGCACACAAACTCCGCCTCTAATACTTTTGCTCCTGTTGCCGGTCCTGTTCTCTACTCTATTCTCACAAGCTTTGTCTTCATCCCCTGGGACATTCATTAACAGACTACCACTCCCCTCCCCCCTCCCACTAACGATTGGCACCATCATCCATACATCCTTTCCACCACGCAACATTCATAACTTACGCTGCATTTTTTTGTAAATACAAAGAAACAGCTGGAGGGAGGGTGGGGAAAGAAGGACACTTAAAAACAAAAGAGCAACTTGTCCGACATTACTGACTGAGTACAAAGGGTGAAAACAGGAGAAACAAGGTGTAGGTGCCAAAAGCCAATCATCCTGTTACTGTTTTCTTCTAATATATCATCAACTTCCTTTTTACATAAATGTCTGAAACTCTCTATTCATCACAAATCTGTATCTTACAATCAAATGCCAGAGCAGCTGGTAGGAGTGTCAACAATCAGAATAAGAGGACTGTCTGTTTATTGTGTGATTACCACTCAACACAACACTTTTTCTCTTCAGATTCTTCATATCCGAAGAAAAACATTTGAACTATGTATGTTTGTATTTTAATGGTTTTTATATTGAAGTAAAGGTGTAACAGGCTTTCCTCTGGGCTGCATAGTTCCTTCTCTACATGCCATATGATATTGTATTCCTCACCAACTGCATATCTTCTGTGGCTAAGTGGAAGGAAAAGTCGGTGCTTGCCAGAGAGAGGTGTCACTTGTTCTCAGTATTAGCAGCGGTGTAGATAAGAAAACAGATGGGACAGGGGAGGTCAGAGGGCCGTGCTACGGCTGACAGGTTTGTTTATTTGGCTAGTCTCTGATATCCTGTTTCCCCCCCCGCTCCACGCCCTGAGCTGACTCTGCCTACAGCCTGACCTGGAAGTGACCATGCAGAGATGGATCAAGGCCACTTTTCACTGAGAGTCAATACTAACTTCCCCACTCACCACTCAGTCCAACTCAAAACACATGGGGCAAGTGTAGACTTCTTTTCTCGCTCTGACAAGAATAACAATTGACTCATTTGTACTTGAGCCAAGAGCTGAGCTAAAACACTGTAGATGGGGGAGGGTGAAAACAAACCTGGAAGAAGGTAAATCTTAAAATGAAAGTGATGGAAAGTGGCTGGAAGAAAGAACTCAGCCATGCTTCAAAATCATTTGTAAATGCATTTATCTCATTTAGTTTGTTTGATTATTCCTGGTACGGCCCTCCCGTCAATTAGGGAATAACAGGCTTAAAGTACAACATCTAATTTTTCCTGTGGTCTGTGTGAGGTCTGCAGCTGAGACAGGCCAGAACTGATAACCCTGCCTGGACAGCAACAGATAAGACTGTTCCCTAAAATCCTACTAACACCAAGGTAAAGAGCCTTTAAGGAAGATAAACGGGATCCAACAGATTCCAGAGGATTCTCTCAGTCCACTTACGGCATTTCTTTCAGTGAATACCAAAAAACAGATGCAACTCATGAGCATTAACACAAAGCATTATGATTCGTGCAGGTGTGAGATTTTAGTTCTTCTAAATAGAGACAGTCTGATTATAACCTGGATCCTTCACTCTGAAATTGTTGTTCTGCTTTTTTTCATTTTGAAAACAGAAATAATTCAAGTTTAAAACTCATCTGAACTCAGTGGTTAGAAATCCACCATGATGAAAGATGAAAATACCCAAATTGTGCAATCTCTCTGTTTTCATGCTGGAGTACACAAAATAAAACACAATGTTTATTTTTACAAGTTGAGGACATAACTCCACCCCCCCCACCCCCCCCCATCCAGCTGTATCCTCAGTCTTAAAAAGGCCCATTTTACCAAAAGTCTAATGTGCAAATGCTGCATTAAGGCATCTGAGGGTAACCCGAAAGCGTGTTAATATCTGGGCGTTCTTTGCTTGACAAACTCCAAACTTTCACAAAAAACAATGTTACTCTTTAAACTCGGGCTTTGCCGCTTCAGTCTCACACAAAAAGTCTAATTTCACGCGCAATTTGATACTTTTTTCAAATCAAAAAACTGGAAAAAACAACAAAGGAGCAGGGCATGTAGAGGGGATGTGAAGGATAGTGCACCTCTCAACAAACACAATAAAAAAAGATAATTAATGTACTAAATTTAGTTTATTCCTCATAATCTTAAAGAGCAACTAACCCTCAAAACAGATTTTCTCTGCTAATAAACTGTATTAGTGGGTCTAAAAAAACATTAGGAAACACTGAATAACAGACGTTTCAATCTATCTGCATCAAAATTTGGTTGGTTTCGTCAGGCTTCAGGCTGTAACTCATTAATATTCATTATTCGAATTTGCTGGAATCTCATTGGCTAACAAACTAGCCTATGAGAGCACAGCTTCCTGTTTCCTGCCCCGCTGCTCATAGCAACAGTACACGTAGTCTCTTCTGCTTTGATACGTCTTATGCTACAGCTTTTAGCCAGCAGCATGCTAGATGTGGTTTCAACTGCAGGAGCTGATGAATACTAATGAACAAAGGAGTTGTGATGAAACAGATACAGGCCGTTTTAACTCATGTTTTATCACCACCTGCGTAGTTTGAGAGATAAAAACTGAAGGATAAGTTGTTGACCTGTTTTCACACCCACTATGAAGGTAAGAACACCTGTGGAGCTAAAATATTCAACAGAAACCTCAGAAAAACTATTTTAATGGAAGGGCCTCTTTAAAGCTATTGTCAGCTGAAACTTCAATTTGTGGAGCACGATTCACCAACATCAGTTTACAAAGTTAAAACAATGACACAGCAAATAAAACAAATAAATAAAACGTGCAGCAATAAAAATGTGTGATCTGCTGTTCAACTAGTGTTACAAACCACTTGTTGTGTTTTAACAACAAATTTAAAATGATCATTCTGATGACATCACATAGAATGTCACTTAATTTTTCCAGAGTGTTTTAACATGACATTATACATCCAAAAACTGAAAAAAAATCAGTATTTAAAAATAAATCACAGCAAATTTGAAAATGCTGAATAAAATAATTGAATTTCAACATCTAAAAACACTTGATGTGCTTTTAGCTTATGTGAGAGTGCAATGTTGTGAAAGAGAAACAGAAAAATGAAAAATCGCTCTGCTTTTTGTGTCCTAATTATGCCTTATTCATCTAGTATCAATAAGTTAACTTCAATTATTCCTTGTTCACTAAGGAATAAATGTCCTAAATACCACAAAGACTGTGACAACTTTAAAAACAAAACATGTGATTGACACTTCAGGAGTTCTACGTTGTTATTAGTAAAAGCTGTGTGTTCCTGTCGTCCCAACAGCAGAAAGTAAAGGCTCCCTAACCACATTAGCTTTGGCAGCTGGCTGGGAAACAGACTAAACCGTGAAACTGAATTTTAAATGTTGCAAGCTGTGACTGAAATGTTCTCATTTTTTATTTTAAAACATTTTCAAACACCTTCATTTCTGATCAGTGAAAAATGCTTCAACTGAGACCCTCATTCAAATACTTTAGATTATTTTGGGACTGTTTTTGTAACAGTATCATTAAATATAGTGTAGGTTTTTCTTCTTTTCAAAGTGCAACAACACAGAACATGGTGTTTTTTTTTCTTCATCATACTTCAGCTTGTACATCTGTGTTTGTGTGGTGCTTAAAAATAAGTGGAAAGACTGAACAGTTTTATCAGAGGAGCTAAACCCACAGACTTAACTTGCACTTCTTCAAATGTCTAATGGTGGATGGGATGTAATCCCTCTAGTTCTAAACAGACCAGGAAGAATAAAAAACATAGCAGTGCTTTAAAACAACCAAAACATCTGCCAGGCGCCGCCACAGAGGCAGAGCGAGAACATCAAGCACAGCCAGATTCAGCCAAACAGATGGTTTTCCTCTGCCATCACTCTAAAACACACACACATACGGATCGAATACACGCATCAGGGTAGGCGTGAGCTGTGGCGTGTCATGCTGTCATGATGCGTCACATTGTTTCTTATAATTTTAACTACATGAACTTTGCTTTTACGGTTAGCTTTTCAGTCCTGAATAAAAACAGGAAGAACAGGGTGTTAAAAGTTTCAAACCACTAACAAACAAATAGAGCGTGCATGCAGCATGAAAAATGCGTGTGATGTGGGATGGAGAAAGATGGCAGCGGCCCTGTGCTGTACACGCATAGCTGGATTTCTGTTTCACTCACCCTCCACAGAACGAACTCTCTTTGAAGCAGACCTGTTCAGACAGAGAGGCCTGACTCCTGTTTAGACTGGGCCGGCGCCAGCAGTCCCCTAACGTTGCGTTAGCGGTGACAGGTGAGAGCCTTCAGCTGACTATCATCACACTCACCACTGACAATGCTGCGACACGCCACAGTCAATCTATCATTTGTGTCACAAAAGAAGTTTGTGCTTCCAGTGTGGTGTTGGAAAGTGTATAAATATTTTGTAGAAGCAGTGTTTTTTTTTTTTTTGTATTTGAAAAGCACATTTCCATTGATTGGTTAAAATATGAACGCTTTGGTTGTGAAAGATTGTACTGTAATATTAATGTTTACAAACGTTTGCACTTGTCTAGATGTTTTTTTGCAAAAATGCAGTTATGGCTGATTGGTGTATATGATTGTGTCATTTATGGTTTAAAAAATTAAAGTTTTTCTACAGATTTATAAAAAAGAAAGTCAGAAAAATTAAAAACCAAAAACAATTTTTTTATGCTCTGAGAATAAATTTCCAATCTTGATCAGACTAAAAAAAATAACTCGTGTTTGTTTCAGATGTATCTCTAATCAAACAACCTGTCATGATATTTGTCAAAAACCATGAGCAAAGGAAATAAAGGCACAGTCGCAGAAGAGATGAACAGCAGTTTCAGTGGTTCCAACAATTCTGGTCTACAAATACACAGAAACACTAGCTACGTTTACATGAGCACATTTAATCAGAATAAACGCCCAATCGGAAAAAAAAGACGTCATGTAAACATGTCAATCAGAATGTTTTGATCCGATGCAGCCTGATCAGAATGAAATTTACTTCCGATCGAGAGGGGTGGTTTTGTCCGATCTTCATTCGGATAGACGTGCATGTATACACCCATTCGGAAAGAAAGGGTGAAAAAAGCCCACTGCGCATGCGTACAACTTCAGCGTGACGTCTTTCCGCTTTCACAGACCCAAGTAGAAAACATGGTGGGAGGTAAACAGAAGTGGTCTGCTGGTGCAGTCATCCTGTCATCCTGCTCTCCTCTCCTGTGGTGGAGGAGCAGTAGCAATATGTATTCAGCCTCTAGCTTGGTTAATGCGACCAGTAAAAACCTAAACATAACGGTAATCACCCGCAGAGGGTCCATATTGGGGATAACGTGAGTCAGATCGAGCACACGATGGGGCGGGAAAGACGTGCAGAAAGGACGGAGTTTGTTTACTTTTTTCTTCCCCCGGAAAGACAACTCGCTGTGCGCATGCTCAACTCATTTAACCTGATCGAGTGCTTGGTGCATGTGTACTCATGGCGTGATCAGATCATTTCAGTTAGTGTCCATGTAAACAGGGATTTGGGAATTCCGATCGACCAAGATTTTAATCAGATTGGGGAAATTTGGCGCATGTAAACTTAGCTACTGTCTGACATGATGAATTAAACTACCTGTCAAAAGTGTAGACACATGTTCATCTACACTGATTCAGTATTACTGTCTCTGTACGCATTTGTATTCTGATATTGAACTTTGATCAGATCATTTTTGGAATCATTTCTTTGTCACAGGTAATTACACTGTTACACACACACATGCACACACACACAAACACACACACAGGTGATTTAAATCAAATTCAGATATTTAAAGTAGTACTAAATAACTTTTCTACAGTCGTGTCTCAGACAGCCGTTGCTGGAACTGGTGTTCTACAGAAATATGTTACCTGTTGAGATGTGCTACAGATTCCTTCTGCATGTGCAGTTCTACAGTCTTGACTTCAATAAACAGATTTATTGTTTATTTTTGTTTCTATATTTTTCCATAAATACATTTTACCTATCAAATAAATACTCCCAGGACAGGAACACTAATGATGATACACATGCTAATGATGTTATTTACTTATCCACGATGAAAAAAATAGCTCTGAATAAACAGAAGAGCAGAAGCGCTTGTGGACCGGCGCAGAGAAATACATGTTTATAAACAGGTAAAAAGCGGATCGCTCCGAGTCGCAGCGCTTCCTCGTGCACTGATGACTATAGCGTTGCGTTGGTTGACTGATGATGGTGATGAAGGACCTGTGCAATGTGATGAAGGTGACAATGTGACTGCACAGGTACTTTACAGCTCTTTGGGAGGCACCTCGTCTTCAGATAGAGGCGCTGCGTCATCAACCAACCATGGAGGAAGTGTGGGGAGTTAAATGAACAGCCAAAAGCACGGTATTTTAGATTTTTTAATTTTTAATTTTAGATTTAATTTAACTTTTGAAAAATCTGCGACGTGGTGAATCTGCGAAAGTCGAATCGCAAAGTAGTGAGGGATCACTGTATTTTGTACTGCTTTAACCATAGAATTACAAACAGGGATTAAAATACAACTCACGCTACTCACAAAAAGTTAGGTATACTCAGCTTTCAGGTGAAATTTCATTATAACCTTCCCTAAATTTGTAAATGCACATGTCCAACTGTTCAATGCTTCAATATTTCACATTTCACACAAATTTCATGACATGACTTGTCTGAAGGGAAAATCAGGGCGACATCAGCATGAAAATCTTGCTGTGAGCATTTCATCAGTTAAAGCTTAGATTTTTAACATAAATGTTTGTGTTGCCTGGCAACAGCCTTGTGTGTTGGGACTGTTGCTGGTGGAGCCAAATGATTAAATAAATTAACAAATCCTAATCTGTTGTTTCTTAATGTTATAAAAATAAAATGTGCTTGTAGAACTGTGGTATAAAAGTAATATCACACTCGAGGTCATGCTGTTGTACTGAATATCAGCACTGTGGCACGCGGACCGCGGCCTCGTGCCTAAACCGAATCACACCAGTGCTGATATTCGGTACAACAGTGATATTGCTTAATTATTCGTTTCCCTTGTACAGTCAGTTCCTTGTGTTTTTTTTAATTTTCAGTTCACTCCTGTGATTTCTTAGTCAGCTACTCTTCAGTGAACTCAGTCTGCTTTATTTGCTTCACCTGATCAGCAGCTTTTGATTAGTTCCTTGTCCTTTAATTGTCATTAGTATAAATACTCCTTGGTTTGTTCATATCATTTATCAGCTGCTTCAGTAACTTTTTTATGTACCTGTGTTCGTTGATGTTTCCTGTTATCTTCTAGTTTTTGTAAACTGGTTTTTGCTGCTTTGTCAGCTGTTTCGATTTTCCTGTTTAAAAGTATGTGTTTACTTATTTATTATCCTCAAGCCTCTTGAAGTTCTGCCTGCACATGAGTCCATTGATCACATAATACAACAAAAACCTGTGCAGATTTTCAGTCCTGAATCTGATTTTAAATACTTAAAGGGATAGTTCGGTATTTTTCACATGAATCTGTATGGCATCACCGTCTGCAGTCTCGTGCAGACACACTGACTTACCCCCGACAGCGTCCTGTGAGACGAGTTTTTGTCCAGTTTTGGTCAAAGCGAAAGTAGTCCCGGCAGCTGTCCTGGGGTCAGCAAAGTAAAACGTTTTTCTTAACAAAACAGTGTGTG
The DNA here is from genome assembly GCA_006937955.1 of Pachypanchax playfairii. Taxonomy (NCBI): domain Eukaryota; kingdom Metazoa; phylum Chordata; class Actinopteri; order Cyprinodontiformes; family Aplocheilidae; genus Pachypanchax; species Pachypanchax playfairii. The sequence goes on along the minus strand of SSNP01000218.1, from coordinate 529,818 downwards.
TTCGAATGAGTGATTTATTTGCATAACAAAACCCTGGTAGTCCAAAAAGTCACACCTTGTAATTGCCTGGGACTACTTTCTCTCAAATGCGATCAGTGCGCGCTGTCACTGCTAACAGCTGTGCGCACTAGCCAACAACTTTCATCAGTTGTTCGACAGTGTTTACAGAGTACAGACCTGCGACGCTTACAAGCTGGTTCGAGAGCTTGAGCGAGAAGTTCATCAGCTTCTAAAGAAATATATGTTTATTTGAAAAAATGGTGCGCACTTGCGACTATCCAGGCTGTACCAACATAGATGTGAGTGAGTCTCCTCACACATCGGGTCTTGCATCTGTGGCATAACGAGGTCCCATTCGTGGCAACAGTAGCATTCCACCTCGGTCTGCATTACCTCGCACTTGAAACACGTACACCATCATTTGTCCGTCACCCGAGGTCTTGCAGCTCCAGCTGCGGCTTCACCTTCCACCTCTCTGTCCACCCTCTCTCTCTCTCTGCCCGTTCTACTTCCATCTGATGAATTTCAGCATCCGTATATTCGGGTTCATATAGATATCCCCTTGGTTGTGTGCTGAAATCAATGCTTTCATCGTCGCTGTAGTCAGACATGGCTGTAACTTCCCAAACACTAAACTAAGTGGCTGAAACAGGTAGCCTAAGCTACCTGTCACCTAGCGGTTGCAGCGCGCACTGATCGCATTTGAGAGAAAGTAGTCCCAAGCAATTACAAGGTGTGACTTTTTGAACTACCAGGGTTTTGTTATGCAAATAAATCACTCATTCGAACACACACTGTTTTGTTAAGAAAAACGTTTTACTTTGCTGACCCCAGGACAGCTGCCGGGACTACTTTCGCTTTGACCAAAACTGGACAAAAACTCGTCTCACAGGACGCTGTCGGGGGTAAGTCAGTGTGTCTGCACGAGACTGCAGACGGTGATGCCATACAGATTCATGTGAAAAATACCGAACTATCCCTTTAACACCTACTTTAGTTGCCTGTGAGTTGTGTTTGCTGCCTCTTGATTTAGATTCAATGAGAACCAGTGGCAAAGTAATATATTTTAATTAGAACAGACCCAATGGTTTCTAAATACTGTATTTTAACTGGTGATCTATTAATGAAAACTGACATTAAGTTTACCTCAGTGTGATGTAAATAGCTCCTGTGTTGAAAACAAGTGAGGAACTGAATCAGGTTGTACAGTTTGTTTTATTAGTTTCTTCTCTTTTTAATGTTTGTTTCTTTATTGTTAGCGGTTAAGTCAGTGGTGCATTGAGTAAAACATTTCATTAACAGCGTCAAAGCCAGAAATTAATATCCGTGTTTCCTCTTGACTGTAAAATGTCTGAAATTAGCATTTTATCATTGTAATTATGACACAAGCACAAGGATCCCCTCACATCTAATTTAACTGAGGAACTCCTCTTGTTGAAACATTTTCATGCTATTGGTTGAGATTGTTAGATGCTGTAAACAAAATGTGTCAACATTCAGATATTAGACAAAGTCCCAGCGCTGCAAACGTTAAACTCCTTACTGTCTGTAGACAGTCACAGTTCCAGTTTGTGGGCTAATCCACTCACGTCTCTGCAGTAACCTCATTTCTCAATTTCTTGGGTATGTATGTCCTTAAGATGTGCACACACACACCTACACACACTAAAACCAACATGTCCACTGTGACCGACCTCGCTCTCTCCCTCCATTTACAGCCTCTAAAAGCCTTTTCCATTTAACAGTGGGCCTGAGGCTGTGAGTGACAGGGAACAGAATGGACCTTATGTTGTCACTTTTGCAGCACTGTAGCCTGGAGGGAGGCCTGGCACAGCAGCCTGCTCTGGTGGCAGGGCGGGTGGTGGATGTCGGGGGGGTCGAGTGGGTGGACGCTGAAGCTTAAACCTTCAAGGGCACAAACACAAACCTTCTGCTCTCAGAATTTACTTTAAATGTGACACTTGAATGGAGGCAGCCGTCTCTTTTATTGTTCTACTTGAATTCAAACAACAAGAAAAAGTTCAAACATCTAACTGGACTGACTGATGTTAGAAAAGATGGAGATAACAATCTCAGCACAACTGGGTTTAAAACCAAACACCATAAAAAATGTCTCTTATTTTATGGATTCTTTTTCAAAAACCAGCTAATGTAAAAATCCAAAAGGACTGAATGCTCTAAGGCTTTTTGATTCAGTGTAACCTCTGCATCAAAAACTTTATGGTTTTGTTATAATACAGTATATTATCTCTATATTACTGAATAATTATTAATATTCTGACGCTGACCTAAAGGTAAAATAAATTGGGATAAGATTACTATCAAAAAGATGTGTATATTCATCTACAATTTGTGCACAACTTGCAATTTATGAACTCTTGTTTCTACCAAATCAATACCAACAGAGTATCGGTTCTATATGAGAAAACAAGTTAAACATTTATAACTTCAAGAATTCACAAAGTCCAGATTTACAGCTGTGGTTTCTTTTTTATGAATGCAACAAGCAGTCTGAGGCTGTGACGGGTCACAGGCTTATTAATAGAGCACAGATACATTGATTGATGCCAGTAGATGAGCCTGAGTCTTTTGAAATGATGATCAACCAACTAACAACAGATTAATGATCAATCTTACTATAGGAAGTAAACAAACTGGTAAACAACAGCTGATTTTGTTTAGTTGTTTGTTTGTTGGTTATCTTAGCGCTATTAAGACTAGCACCATTGACTAGTGGTATGACAAGATCTTGTGGCACACGATCTCGCGAGGGTAAAAAGCTGGTGTGTGAACTATTCCGAATGTGACCTGTGGGGACAGTAATGCTCCTTTATAGGGTCTAGTCTGTCTGAATTACAAGTAAAAGAAAATCAGCAACGGTTGCAGCAGCGACAACGTACACAGCAACATAGTGCTGGAGAGAGGAATTATTGTCATTGAGGAAGCCCAAGCAACAAGAAGAAAATTTCACATGCAGTTGCACATTATTCCTAAATCACATGACTGAACAAAATGTAAAGAGTCTGATTGTGTTATGCATATTAAAATGTGCATGAAATGGTCATCATTTTCACAGAAACAGGTAAGGTGCCTCCATATTGGATTACCATTACACAGGAAATCACTCCAGTATCAGCATGTATAGTTTGTCAGGACCAGCTGGGGGCTGTTTTGTAACTCTATTCTTTCTGCTGTGAATGTTTACTTGCTCTTATCATAGATTCTTATTGGAAATCTTAAACTTCACAGTGTTTATCTGATGAGTACGCACATGATCTCAAAATAAAAAGTCTTGCTTTGCCTGTGACTCACACAGATTTTTGTGATAAAGGCTCTGCAGGTGTAGTTGGTACACCCCCCCTAAAAAAACAACAGTATATCCTCCAACACAGCTATCCTCCGAAGAGATCACATACTGTGCAAAGGTTTTAAACCACCCAACAATATTTCCTACTTTGTTTTCAGGGACCCAGGAAATTATTCATGCATGAAGAAGAAAGAAAAAATAACATTGTGTTAAATAATAATTTAAATTGTTAGACATACTCAGGCAGAAAGCAGTATTGGGGGAAACTTCAACAGAAGTCCACGACATAACCGTGAGGATGTTGATAAAAACAGGAAACAAGAGGAACTGACACTGGACTTAGAAAACCAGGGAGTATAAGTACTGAGGATACTGTATGAAGACGGGGGAGTAAAGAACTGGAAGCAATGACAGCTGAGGAGATGTCAGTCTGTTATTATCTACACCCACTTATTCTTGTTCAGGGCCACAGAGCTGGTGTTTATCTCCAGCAGTCACTGGGCAGGAGGTGGCGTGACATCTGGACAGGTCACCAGTCCATCACAGGGACACACAACCACTCACACACACACACACACACACACACACATATAGGGATAATTTAGATTTCCTGAGGAGACATGAGGGCTACAATATAAGATCAACTTAACAGAACAAACAAAACTAATCAAACCCACAGAAATGACCTAAAACTGAAATTAAGACTCAAAGCACAACAGAGATGAGACATATGGACACAGCTGATGTGGGCGTGGTTTTGACACAAAACCCAATTGCAAACAAGCAGCAGCAGACAGGAGGGTGTAAATCCAAAATAATATTTTAATTAAACTAACTTTGCAAAACAAACTAACAACAGACATGAAAAAACAACTTGATATGACAAGAACATAGTGCAAAGAAGAGAGAACTTACAGTAGCAGTGTTTATTAGCAGCCAAGAGCAGGTGAGCAACATGAAGGCTGATTACCTGGCACAGGTGAATTGATGAGACCTGATGAATGCAGACATGCCAACCTTGTCAAAAAAATTTGAGTACCACTTGGGTTGCATGGCTTTTTTTTGCAGAATTTTGCGATATATATACACACACACACACACATACCGTTGCCTCATTCTCTTTGTTCTGTAAGCTATATATTGGACTTAATATTTACTCTATACAACAAAATCTCTACACATTTCACATCAAATGACCACTTTGGTTTTAAGATTCAGATAATTTATTAAATATTTGATTTTTGTTAAGAGATTAAGAAAGAAAACTATTTATTTTTGCCCTCCCTTCTCTGTTAATACATGTGATGATCAGTGATCAGCTGTTGTGCACTGCTGTGCACACTGATGATCAGTGATCAATGATCAGCGCTGCTGTGCGCTGGTCACTGATAAAGCGACACGCAAATTTCGTGTGTGCTTATGCATGTATCGTTCACAGGCGGGCTAGCAACGCCAGCCCAGTCGAGGATCAATCAGTGGAGGTTTCATTGATGGACCGCTCGTTGCCTCCCACATAAGGTTATCAAAGCGATAGTAATGGGTTATGGAGGTCGTTTGTTGCCTCCCGTGTGTTGAGTCCATAAGTTCACACGTAAAGGTTCACATTCACCGAAGGCTGGCCGGTCCGCTGACGCACACAGACCCGCGCACGCACGTCCTTACACACACTGAGAGAATTTACCTTTTTTAACGCCAGAACAGCAGCGAGTAGGGAACCGGAGGATGGAGAGAAGGAGCGGGCAGCAGGACACAGGATGAAGCGGCATGGTGAAACATCTTCGATGATTGGCTGAAACTTCTTCACCACGCTCCAGCATTTTTTTTTACAGAACTCACATGTGCGCAGCTTTTCGCATAGTTTAGAGGGGCGAGTCGTAGTCGCGTATTTAGATGCCAAACTGCGTACTTGCTACGCAAAATACGTACAGGTTGGCAGGTCTGTGAATGAATGGAACATGGGTGTGAACCAGAGGAAGCAGACATCATACGGTGACAGATAAACATTACATGAATCACTTTAAATGAGTAAATTGAAAGGGCAAAGCATGACAAACAGACTGTGAAAACTTAGCAGGGGAAACCAATAGGATGGGAAAATGAGTAAAACAAGATAGAATAAAAACATAAAGAATAAAAAAATACAATAACTTTGAGCAGATAAAGAAAAGCTGTGACCAATTATGAAACCCTGAATGATTCTTACGGACATATAGAGGTAATGACACAAGAAATAAGCTTTACAAGACTTAAAGTAAAGCTCTAGTCTAAATAAAGACAGAGACCAAGAACAGATACAAGTTTAACTAGAATAACAAGGAAACACATAACAGAGGACAACACAATGGCTAAGAGAAAATATGATTCAGTAACAATCATGACTAAATCAACATTTACTGAAAGCATCACACAACTAGTGATTCTGAAAAAGAAAGGTGTATAAAACAGGGATAAGATGACTGAAGAACAATAACCAAGGACCATAACAAACCAAGGAAGTGAATGCGGGCGGTGTAATGTAGCGGAAGGGCGATCGCACTTCGTTTGAAAGACCGTAGGTTTGATCCCCGTTGCCGGCAAGCTACGTCAAACTGTCCCTGGGCAAGATACTGAACCCATTGCCTCGGGGCGGCTGTAGTCTATCGGGTAGGAAGTCATCTTCCGAGTCCCGGCAAGAGGCTACATGCCGAAGTTGGGCAAGATACTCAACCCTGCAACTGCCCCCTGGGTTCTGTTCAAGATGGCTGCCCTCTGCTCCTCACCTTCCAGTGAGAATGGGTCAAATGCAAAGCCAAATTTCCCCATGAGGGATTAATATAGGAAAATAATAAAAAAAAGAAAGAATACATTATAAGCAGGTATAAGATGATCAACAAGACTAACTAAAGAATACCTTGGGTAAAAACATTCACATGTCATCTTTGTCACAAGCTGCTGGTAACAAAACACCTAAAGATCCAACTTAAACTGGTTCTTTGCTATCTATCCTCCGTTTTATCCTCTCTGGTTTATTTGTTAAGTTTAGGAATATTTCTGCATCTGATTGGATTAACAAACAAACAGCAGCAACAGCAAGTCTTCTAAACAGGCTCTAAATGAAAGAAGGTGAGTATTTAAAAATGTATTTTGCCATTTAGTTTCTGCATTGTACTATTATTTACCAGCTTGCAGGCATGAACATCTTCGAGAGAGTTAGAACTAAATCAGGATAATACGGTCTGTAAGCAACAGGTCGCCGGATGTCTCTGTTGAACTTTTATCCTGTTAAAAACTATGTTGATGAGGACAGACATCAGGATCAGTGAGAAAAAGTTGGGTGGAACATCTCAAATGGATAGTGGCCCATTGTTTCGCCCCCATATGAAAGTCCCTTCATCTATCAAAGTTTTATGAATCACTCATAAGAGACTTTGTGTCCAACATGGGTCTTACATGGGATCAATGTTCAGGTATGCAGCGAGGAAGGAGACAGGTGACTTTGACAGATGAGCAGGTGTTGACGGTGAGTGGTGGGTTGACTGCCTGATTCACAGTTCACCTGGAGGATGATTAAGCATTTTGGACAGACTCCTTTGCTTTGGTGGAACTTGATCTCCAGCCTGAGGGATACTGTAATGTTTTTACACGAATCGCCTCCAACTCTGAGTGAAAGATCTGTCACAGTCAAAGGAAGAGAAGGAACAGAAGATCTCCTGAACTCTCCTCTGATGACAAATACAACTTCACTTTCTATTTCTAACCAGGTTCCCAACTTTTTTAATGTCTGTTCTTTGTCCCCATGTTGTGACAGGCATCTAAGTTGATTAAGCGCTGCCCTGGGATCTGACACTACTGCGTGTTGCCTACTATTTGTTGATTACTATTGATTTTCTTTGATACTTCATTTAAAAATCAATAGTCAGAGTAGAAGAAAAATAGGCACAGTTTACACATACTCTGACATACTATTGTGCAACAAAGTAGGCCACAGTTTTGGCAGTAGCCACGATGGCAGCAGCCAATTAGGAGGAAAGCTCTTAACAGGTGAAAGAGAGCGGCCTCAGATCGATTCGAAGCGTTCTCCTCCAATCACAGAAAGTGGCCATAAATTAAAGCGCATCTGTTTTGTTCAGAAGACAGCTGTGAAACATGGTGACGACTTTTTTTTTTGTTTTTTTTGTTCAGGTATCCTTAAGTATTCAAACCCACCCCCAACACACACACACACACACTCATGCACGCACACAAACAGACACACACTTTTCAAATAGCTACTCTATCCTCCATCATTGCATGACAGACAGAAAGGACAAGTGTCAAATAACAGGCAAACTGTGAGCCTACAGCATGATGTATAAGGGAAACTCGACCTGTCTCACCACAATTTGAATTTACAATAGGAGTGTAAAGTCATTTACTCTGAGTTACTTCACTCCTCAGATCAGCCGCTCTTCCTGTATCGCTTATGTTTGTGGGTTTTTTATAAAACGAGAGTTACAAGTTCAACATAAAACCTCAAAACTTCTTAATTTCATTTATCGAATTCAACACTAAAATCACATTTTACTGTTGCATGTGGAAACAAATCTAAACAACTCTATAGATTTTCTAACATTCAAAGTTTCCAGAAAGTGGTCAAAGCTCCACCTCACGTGTCCCACGAAAGTAAAGCAAAAGCTGCAAAAACAGGTACAAAGAAATGGAAAATAAATAAGATTTTGATTAAACTAAATATTTATTAACCTTATTGTTAGTTGTACAAGTTGTTTTTCAGTTTTAAATAAGTTTGCTCCAGGGTTTGAAATTGTTGCAGGAAGTGATCACGATTCAGGATTTATATCTGTCATGTTGTTTATTTATTTATTCTGCGCTCTCTGTTTTTTTGATGCCATTGGATGTCTTTCATTTGTCCTCTCTCAACAATCCTTTTCTCTCATTACTCTTTCTTACTCACCTATTCTTCCTCTCCATCCTCATGTCAGCCCTTCCCCAAACTCAAGCATGCAGAACAGAGCAAGCAGTTCTTCTCCAGCAGACTAGAACGCTCTGTTCTCAGAGTTCTCACCTTTCACCCGGGGTTAACGTGAGGCGGTATCACTTGGACCCCCACCCTCCTGAGCCTCGCTGAGACCAGAACACAACACCAACCTGATGTTCTGGGCTGCGTGGAGTTTGCATGCAGTGAAACAAACAAGTTTGTGGAAAAAATCACAGAGAACTGATCTGAAGTTGTTGCGTCTCAGAATCTGTCTATATTGTACAAATATAAAAATGTAGATGACCTGAACGGTTTTTTGTAGGATAAATTCAAAGTCTTACAAATTAAAAACAAACCTTGCAAATCATGATGACTTTGAACGTTACGAGCTCAAAAAGATGCTGCATTTCTTTCAATCTGGTGACTCCTGACACACAAAACTAGGGTCTTATGAAACATCTCTGTGTTTCTTGCTATTAAGATGTAAAATTAGTTTTCACAACTTCCTGTCAGCCTGCTACCAGTGTGAGTTTGCGACAGTGTGCCAGTGGTAGCGACCTTGCCCCCTGTACCCCACCCCCTATCCCTACAGCAGGAGTGCCAGATGCTCGGTAATCTGTGTGAAAGGCGATCCACCACTTAATGGGATTGTTTCTGTTGCACCCTAACGAAGAGGCAGCCAGCAGACCAGAGCTGAGCAGTCGTCCTCCATAACTGCTGTCCTGGGACCTCAGGTGGACACAGTGGGCAAGGAGACACAACACGAGTGTCGGGTGTGTGGGTGTGGAAGGAGGGGGGTCCTTCACACCTCCGACTCATGATTCCTAAGTGCTGTGTGTATTGTTTTGAAGCAGATGGCTTGTGTATTGACGTGACACAGAGAGCTGATATGGTTGTATAACTCCAACATATGGAGCCATGGTTGTATCGCTTATATATTTCAAAGCAACAATAAAAAGTGTTTGAAGTTAAGATGAAAAAGTTGCTCAGATAATGTATATAGAACCTCATTAAATCAATGTAATAATGACATCTTAATCAATTAACACTTTACTGTTCAGTTTTTCATTTTCATTAAATCACTGCAATAAAAAAATAGACTTCATTAGTCAAATCTGAACCCAACAAACGTCCAGTGTATTTCAGGATCACCTACTTGGATTAAATAACCTCCAACATTTCTGCAATTTTTTATTTAAACATTTAGTTTCATTGTTCAAAGATGGCGAAAGTGTTTAAATTATCAGCCTCTTGGTGAATGATGTTGGGAAATGGCTTTGAAGTTCAAACAGTGTAAGATTCTTTCGCGCTGACACTGACTACAGTGTCTTTATCAACAAATCAGTGATGCATCAGCCATCACGGTTGAGATTGTTTATGTTTTGAGCAACTGGGCTACTATGCTACATTTTTATGTTGGTCCGTTGCAGCTGCCTTTGAAGACGCAATAACAAAAGATATGGATCTTTGTTATTGCTTCCTGGCCTTTGGTTCAGGCTCAGATCTCAAATTAAGCATTACCAGGCAGGTGCACTCAGGTTGGCTATAGAAACACATTAGCAACCCTTTTGTTTTTAACATTCAGACTTCAACACCAAAAAGAAAAAAAAAATACTTTGGTATTAATTGCACAATTTAAAACATCATGTGATGCTCAGCGCTAAAGTCATTTCATGAGATGTGTGATGGAGATTTATTTTATCATGTCAAGTAGAGTCTAAAGTTGTTTAGAGTTAACATTGATATTAAAGTTTGTATTTTCAATTGCAAACTGTAAAATCACATCTGCAAAGAGAGGATGACGCAGCCATCAGGAAAACAAGTCTTTGTCTATGTGCTTTATGTAACATGAGCATGAGTTTCCTTTCTGGCACTGAAGCTAGCAGTAAAACTGTCCATGTCATAATGCTCAGCATGTCAAATTGATATGTTTAACCACCTCCTGCCTATTGTTCAAGACAATAGTTACCCAGGATGGATTTCTTTCCAGTGTAAAATGACAGATTCCCCCTTATTTTTTCTGAATGCCCAGTCGGCTCGCCAGACTCCTTCAAAAGACTATGACTATGTGTCACCTGTGTAGAATGTAAAGACTCATTAGATCGGGTTTCACAGCAGACATCTATTCATGCTCATGTTTGCTTTGTTTGCTGGAGAATTTTCATTGTCCATGGAGGATAGGAAGGTGGGACCTCTGCCTTATAAATGAGCCGGTTATCACAAGCAGCAGCTGAAAGATTGATGGAGTCAGATGAATATCAGTGAGAACGCAGTATGGTGATTGACCCACAAAGACACAGTATCTATGATGAAAACAGAGACGGGATTAAAAAGTTGCAACAGACTGAAGACATCAAACACTTTAGATTAAAAGGATAGTTCAGTGAGACTGTCTGGATTATTCATAAACAGAGAGTATGTAACCAGCATCTAAAGCTACAACAATAACATTCTTGTTATGATTGTTGTTGTTATAAATGGCCTGGCACAGTTGTTACAGTCATTTGGGTCATGTCATTGTTTTCATGAGGATGAAGACAACAATTACAATTAAGTGTATATGAGGGTATTTCAAGAAACGGCAAGTAATACAATGTCCAGCTCATTTGCATGGTGGTTTATATGCACTGGCTTCTACTTCCTGGTTCTATTCTTGAGTCTAAGGGTGTTTCTCAATGTCAAGGAACCTTGCCTTGATGCCTTGGTCCCGCCCCATTTGCCTAGAAGATATGTCATCGGGACCCGCTAAGGCGCATTCCAATGTTCATTTGCTACTGAGGCATCTGTACTTGGTTTGCCCGCTGTTTAGCTGACATACCAAGGATACATGGGACGTGCCTTGATGCCTTCCCTTGGTCAAAAATTTCCCAAAATACATCGCGGTATTTTCAAAAAATGGCGGTTGAGGAGCCGACAGCAGCTACTTCAAAGGTTTAAATGTAAGTTAACTGATTGTTGCTATCGGGCTTATATTTATATTTAATTTTTTTTTTTTCAATCCAAAGCAGTTATACGGTTGGTTAGTTGCTTTGTAGTTGAAGCTTTGGTGACTAGAATGTATTAACTCACTTGCACATTTATTTTATTTTTATTAACATTTCTAGCTCCATGGGAGATGGGCGGGACGTAAACAGTGCGTGTGAGCGGGCAGCAGCGGTAAAATGAAATCTTACTTCTTACTTTGCTATAGAGACAAAAAAGACATAAATTAGTTTAATTCAATTCAATTTTTTCTCCATGTTTTCTTGGAGATGATCGAGCAGCATCCTGTCAGCTCATTGGTCAGTCAATGAAACCTCCGCTGATTGGTCCTCATCTGAGCAACAGAGATGAAAATTTGAAATTGTGTTGCAGACCTGCGTGTGCACGATACATGCACGAGCACGAAATTTCACATGCATGATTATCGCTTAGCAGGAGGGAGACTTGTGATTATCGCTTTGTCGCTCATGTCTCATTGTAAATGAACGGAGCAGAGGCGATGTCGCCTCCAGTGTGTCGAGCTCCTTACTCTCAGTAAATGGTAAATGTCCAGTATTTGTATAGCATTCAGACCACTCAAAGCGCTTTCACACTACAAGGTTTTGCATTCACCCATTCACGCAACCAGATATGTAAACCGGGGGGAGAGGGTAGGGGCTAACACTCACACAACCTGATACGCAGATCGGGGGGCAACATGGGGTTCAGTGTCTTGCCCAAGGACACTTCGACATGTGGCGGTGGAAGCCGGGAAAGATCCACCAACCTTCAAGTGCTCTAAGCACTGAGCCACAGCCGCCCCAGTCAGCAGGTTCAGATTAAAGGTAGAATATGGAACATGAACACCAACACAACAGCACAAAGCCTTCAGCCATCTGGGTGCCAGGCTTGTCAACCCCCCCGCCAGCACGTGCTCCGATGGTGAGGCTGACCAATATTCCTCACCAAACCCACTCTGAGCCCTGATCAGAGCAGGACAATAAAATATCATGAGTTCAGCTCACTAATCATGCTCTCCAGCCCCGCTGATCACACACAGATTCTGATAAAAGCAGCTCCGACCTGTTTGTAGCTCAGTCATCGATTCAGTCTGTAGCAAAGAGTTCATGTAGCTGCCCCAGCTCTTCTTGAGCAAACCAAAACTTCCTGCAGTCCCCTCCTAAGATCATCTGTGCTCCTCACACCATCCTGCACTCCTCACTTCTCTGAATAGCAAACAAAATCCTCCGTGGTGTGTCCTCCAATTAAACCTGCAGCCTGGAGTTCCCCCACTTCAGCTACCTGCTGCTCCGTGTTAGCATGAGCTGCTAAAAAAGACTTTTCCACACTAACCTGCTCGTCACATGTTGGGAAATCTTCTAAGGTATATAATCACCACATGTCCCCGGTGCTTCCAGCTGCTTGACCTGCAGACTCCACAGTACCAGCCTCACTGTGCTGGATTATATACAGTATTAGGCAACCCAAAATGGTGCCCACTGCTCTGCCAGCTATTGGCTGGTAGATGTAAACAAAATGGCAATGTAGTGCCCGTCAGAATAAATATTTTATTATATTTTATTGTAAATATGATTTTTAAAGGAAATGCTGTATTTTCATTCTACAGCCCTCTAAACACCCCGTGGAGGCATTTGTTAAAAATATGTTTATGAAAATATTCCATATTGCACCTTTAATTAAATGCAGAATGGAAATGACCAACATGGCCTCCAAAGTCTAACTGAGTTGTGCAATGTGTCTCATGGTAAAGGATATGCAAGGCTCATCGGTTTTCCATCTTCACATAAACATATTTGTACATTTTATGAAACAGGAAATGTTCAGTGCTACTGGTGGATCGTGTTTTTTATTATACATTTAGTTTCAGGATTTATTTGTAGATTTTAATTAAGACAGCTATTGTTAGGTCTTGGGGTGTTTGATTATGATTTATGGGAGTATTGTTTTCTTGTGGCGGTTTTTTCCAATTTATCTGTGATTTTGTGTTGGGTTTTCCTTTCCACTAATAACTCTGTTCTGTATAGTCATGTCTCATGTTCTTGTTAGGCTTTTATGTTTGGTCTCGCCCCACTTCCTGTCGTGCTTTTATTTTGATATCCTTTTGCTCTCTGTTTCCCTTGTGTCTCTCACCAGCTTGATCTATCTGTCTCCTCAGCTGTGTCCTGTTATGTCTCGTTAGCCCTTTGTGTTCAGTTGGTATAAAGGCTGCACTTTTAGTTTCCTCCCTTGTCTGGTGCTCGTCAAAGCTTCCCCGTTTTTCTCACCTTTTGGATTTGACCTCCTCTTTTGCTCCCAGCTCCCACAGTAAGTTTATTTTTTCCTTGTTTGCTGCCCCGTCAGCCTGTTTATTTTATTATTATTATTATTAAAGTGTTTAATTTAACTCCTGGCTCCTGTCTCCTGCATTTGGGTCCAACGCTTACAACACAGCACGTGACAGCTACTGGGACAGTGCGGTGTTCAAAATAAATTAACTCAATAATTAAAGTATGATTCTACATATTATGTATATTGTGTTGTATGGTATTGTCAGTTAAAAGGAATATTTTTAATTATTCCTGATTTCCACAAAAATTGACATATGCTTTTTTTGTAAACCTGTAGATTTTGTTTGATAAACAAATTCTAAATTCCTTCCTTTTAATATCACAACAAATCTTTTGTGCGAGAAGTTTTTGACACCACATCAAAGAAACCATTTTCCTACACATTTCATAGTTGCAGACAAGAAGTGTAAATGTGTTAAACCATATGAAATCTTCCTGATCCTTTCTGTGAAAGACTGAACAGCTGAATGACTGAAGACAGAGAGGTCACTAGGGAGGGGCCTGGGGCCACAGATCAGGGGGTTCCCTTCTTCTCCAGCCTTTTCAATTAAGCCCCAGCACACTGGTAACAATTTATGAACACAACCTTCCAACTCTCCAGCTCCCACTCACCCCCGGGAGCCAACCTCTTCAATGTCTCAACTACATCAAACCAACTCACAGTGCCCCTTGTGACCCCCTGACCCACCACACATAGCCCATCTTGACAAGACAAACCTAATGTCACTCATGCAGAAACGTACTGCATGTATATAATACTGATACAGGCATGAATGCACACACAAACACACACATTCACACGTGTAGGAACAGGTCCCATGTGTTCATTCCAAAGGGTCAGTGCTTATTCTTTAGCACAGGCTCAAAGGTGAGTAATAAAAAAATCCAATACAGTAAATGCATAGGGTCACAGCATATCAATATATAATACAAGGAGACAAATGACAATCCATAAGTTGAGAGAAAGCAATTGAATTCTCTATTTCTCCCTCCATCTCGCTGCCTTTGGATGCATCAATCTGCAGCTGTTGATAATTGAATTAAGAAGGAGACGTGATTAACAAGTTCTTCAAAAAAGCTGGAATTGCCTGCAATCTGATGCCGGGGACCTTGATAGGCTTCCTCAGGAGCAAAAACTATTTGTAACATCTCCACAGTTCAGCCAGCTGTCTTCATTTTAATTAAAAATCTTTCATGGGCGTAAGAGTTATGGAAGGTACAGCGAGGACTTCTGGCAGCAGCCTGAATGAAACACCACATAAAAACCGTGCGTGCGAATAGAGTAAGCAACAGCTACATCAATCGGATGTGACGAAGGATGCGATTTCCCAAAAAGGGGGCAAACTAAGGTAGCCAATGCCCAGTAATGGTAGACAACTTTATTGAAACTATGAAACTTTATTTGATATAATGGGACCAGCTGTTATTAACCTGAGCTAATTACATTGTGCCAATAATTTTCACCGCAGAGCTGTTTGACTTTGGTAGGACTATTACAGATGTGTGTTTCATATCTTCTTTTTTAAAAACAGACATAATGTCAACTATTACTCTAAGATATTACACACACAAAAAATGTACTTTTCTGCTTTTTTTATAATGTGTGTTTATAATGTCTATTTTTTATGATAACCTGAAGACTTAGTGACCATATAATTTTTTATTTCGAATTTTTTATTGTCAGACACGATTGTGTTTGTCACTGAGGAATATTTGAGATGTTGTCTAGGCAGAATTTTCATTCAGTTATTATATTATATTAATTTTATTATTTAATTAGTGAACCTTAAATGTACACTTAAAGGTTTGATTCTTATTTCATTTTATTGTTTGTCACTTGAGTCATTCCATGCTGATTCAACTAAAATGGCTCCCACCCGACCCCTCAGACTTATCTGAAAAAAATATGTGTGATGGGTAATATTACCAATAAGCCACTTTGCAGATCTCTACTCTACATACTTTTTACACAAAAACGTCTCTAAATGAAGCAAATTAAGACCGTTTAGGACGTCACTGTCTGAGTGGCCATGTTCAAACTGAAATATCTCCAGAACTTTTGTTCCAGGTTCATGGAATCTTGTAGGTTACGAGTCTTAGTCCTAAACATCATGCATTTCAACTTACAGGATTGTTACCTAAAATCATACCATAATCATAATTACCGTATATACTCGCGTATAAGTCGATTCGCGTATCGGACCTCTTTCTCAGCAGAAAAATTGAGGAATTTAGCATTGACCCGCGTATAAGTCGGTGTCAGAATCAGTTTGTGTCAGGAATATATATTTATTTTTTTACGCTGGTTAATATCTTGTAGTATCAGTAGCATCTGCGCTTACAGGTGAAGCATCGGGCGTTTCCGCAGGTAAGGCTGTTCTGCAGCGTGTCGCAGAAATTGATCACACCTGTCATTAAAGACGAGGGGAAATCAGTCACGTTACCAGGGTTTGACGCTTTTTCTGTGGAGTCCACTCCCTCCTCTAGATTAGACGCCAGAATGAAGTTGTGTCTGACACGTCTTCAGGTCGAGGAGCGAGAGAGGGAGCGCGAGTTTCAGCTATGGAGAGAGTTGTGTTACTTAATAAATTCTGTGGAGCCTTTTCTCTCTACATGCATTCTGAGTTTCTTTCACCATTTTTTTACCTTTTTAATTGACCTTTGTTGCAGCCCATTTCGAACCTGGGATGTAACAATATACTTATTAAAAAGATATAACGTGTCTTTGATAATCCATGCTGATAAGGAACATCGTTCACTCGTCCGAGTACTTGCTCCAGTCCCCAAGCTGTCGACATTTTCCTCTGGAAAAAAACTACTTCTTCCTGATATCTCGCGTATAGGTCAGAACCCCTCTTCAGACCTGAAATTTACTCCTCAAAAAACCGACTTATACGTGAGTAAATACGGTAATCAAAAATCTTTTTTGTGAGACATTCTCAATGACTGTAATATCTGCTATTTTGAACTTGTATGCCTGAAATAGTGCAGTAAGTACTTCATCTTGGTCTTTTACCCAATCCAGGGAATCCCTTGACCTCGAGAATGTCACAGAACAATGATCATTTAAAAAAAATCATCACAGAAAAATTAGGCAAAACCCAATCCCAATTTTTACATATTATCAATAAGAATAAGCTCTTCCCATAAAACCAAGTTTCATGTTGATACCTGGTGTCATTCATGGGAATTATTGCCCCAAACATGGATGTCAATGTGTTTTTTTTTTATTTTTGGACTCTAATATCTCAACATCCATCAGACTTTATTGCCCGATGTCATGCAATGTGAAAGACATGGTTCATGTCAGACAATCTACAATGTTTCAAGCTTATATATTGCAAACTGGATTTTTTTTAGACATTTGAAGACCCTTCCAAAATGTGTAAAGTCAGATTTTTGAAGGAAAGTAGAGGGCCAGCACTACGGTATAAATTAAATAACAATGCTGTAAGTTGAAATGTATAGTGTTTAAGACTAAGACGTTTAGCCCATTAAATTTCATGGACCTAGCACAAGAAGTTCTGGAGAAATTTCAGTTTGAACATGGTCACTCAGACAGTGACGTCCAAAACAGCCTCATTTTGCTCCATTTATAGAGTCTTTGTGTAAAAAGTATGCAGAGTAGAGATCTGAAATTTTGTATATTGCCTATTGGGAACATTACCCATCACACTGAATTTTTGCAGACAAATCTGAAAGAGTCAGGTGGGGAACTCTTTTAAATACTGATGATTCCAGCTGGAGAGACTCAACTTCTTAAACCAAATGTGTGGCAGTGACTTCATTCAGACATAGACAGGACAGGGAAATTTAAACTGAAAGGTCTCCAGAGCCAAGATTTAAACTCAGAACCCTCATTTGGTGAGGCGACACTTCCAGCCACGACATCACTGTCATTATACAGCACAAAAATACACCAGAACACAGAAACTGGCTAATAGCTTTAGAGGTAATCATATTAATCAAATGAACTCCGCTGGCACAGCCGACATCAGACACAAAGGATTGTTCATTAGAAAATTAATTGTCAAATTAATCCTGATCTCATTGCTTATTATGTCATGTCTGTGCAAACCAATGAATATAAAACAACAATATTCCTCATCTCTAATAACCGTGGCAGTAATCTGAGACACCTGTGTTTAATGACTATGTATGTGGGGCCACATTTGCAAATCATTTTAAATACCAATAAATGAGACATAACTCACTGACCTTGTGTTAAGCCTGCGAACAGTCACACCTTATCTTACCTCAGATAACATCACCTCCTTCATCCAGATACAGATGTTTATGTTTCACAGTGTGACTGTTCTGTCTGGGAAAGTATGTCAGATTTTATAGTTTGTTGTAATCAGTTTCTTTTATGCAAAAGTTTTACTGATCTGTTGCAGCTTGAGATTTTTATTCTTGCTGACTCTCCCAAGACCTTCATCAAACTCCCCACTGCTCATTAATAGACTGAGGTCCTCCCAGTGACACCATAACTCACACACTCATCTCTGCTGGAGAAGCTATTGTTCTTATTCCTTTATCGTTTCTGTAACGTTGCCCACCTCCTACCTCAGAGAAGAGGAGCCAAACGCCTGTCAGCGAGTTTAGATGTTTGATCGCAGGTCATGATTGATCACTCCAAGTCAAACACACACAAGACGCCCACTGCTGCCTTCACAGAAACACCCAGACATCCGAGAGATGCACCAAGAATCAAACACAGTCCATGGTCAGAAGAGGGTCCGGTGTTGTGTGTGTCATTACTCTGACCCTGGCAGGGAAGTAGAAGGGGAAGTAATGAATTAGAGTGGAGCTGGGAAGGCATTAGAGATTGGGTAGGAGAGAAGGATTCACTGAGAGGCAAGGAAAGGGTCAGAGGTCAGAGTCTGACAACCTCAGAAAGTTCAACGAGAGAATCTACCCGTTGTAAAAAAAAAAAAAAAAAGCATACAAACCTCAGTGCAAAATCTGAATATTGACAAAATCTGACAAGATGTAACACGCATTTGTTTTGGGACCATGGACAATATCTCTGCACTGTGTCTAGGCTTGGAAATAAAAAAGCCAAACATATAAACACATATAGTGTGTTATTGTTCTATTGGGAGCTCATCCATGACAGATTATATGGAAATGTATATTTGAATGCCTCATCAAATTGCAAGCAATAATGCTAAAGAAACGATCAATATAAAACTGTTAAAGTTTTAGATGAAATGTAAATTTTTTGGTATCTAACATTTAGAGCCATGAAAACTTTGTACATGACTGATATTTTTTTCAAAGATGGTGTAAAAACATATAACTTACGTTTTTAACGTAACTTAACTTCTAGTGACTTGCTGCACTAGAATTTATTCATTGTGATGAAACTTTAAATTTAGCCACACTGGTGACAGGATGTTTTTTCTTTGAAACCAAATGAATACATGATTCATAACTTTGTAGATCTGATCTTTCCCCTGTTGGATATAAAAAACTTTCTCAACACCCTGACTAGGTATAAATTGTACAAGACCTTTTTCACCCTCTCTGTCCGACTACCCTGACAGGTTCGATAAGTAAAGCATCCTTATAAATCTGTTGGTCATCAAAGAAGTTGTTTTATCAGACGTGGTCATGGGAGCCTCTGATCTGAGGGACACCGGGGTTAGTCTCAGATCCTGACTCACACAGAGGCCATCAATAACAAACTCTTCCCCAGACCATCCAGATTCTGGCTCTGGGTTCTTCTGACACATGGTGTTGTTATTCTTACAGTGAAACATTAAAGGCGGCATGGCTGTACAGACAATGGCGTAAATGATGACTAGCCCCAGATGTAGAAATCTGAGTAACCCTGGGAGGTTAGCGAGACCTGTTCGGATGTATTTTCCACAGCAGTGACAATAAATGATGACATGTTTATTGTGAATCACAAATACCTGGAAACCACCAGGATGGTTTTCATGACAACGCAGATTAGACTTCTGCTTTTTTTTATTCCACTCATCATTAAACTTGAATAAGGTCTACTAGTGAAACTTTTTTGTTACAATTTATTTGGCGTTTCCTAAATCAAGAGCATTTAGGGATTAGATTGGAAATACTTTTCCCATTTAAATTTTTTTTTTAAATCCCTCCACATTCTATCCTCAGTACTTTGTAATTGTCCTGCTAGTTTAACAGATGGGAATTCAAAAAGGAGGACGATATGACTGCTTTTATAATTTTATCTACACATCGAGCATGACCGTTTTCTTCAGTGTGTAATGTCTAGGCCTATATGTTGGGTTTTGATGTGTATATGTGCTTGTTTGTTCACATGGTCCAGGTGATTGATAATTGGTAATTGTAACTGGAGACAGCTTGTCAGGATTCCTCTCCTTTGTTTTGCTTTTTTTTGCTTTTTTCTGCCGTCTACTCACTTCCTCTCTTTCCGGCTTTGTTTCCTTTGTTTTTTCTCCTCATGTGACCCGGGCTGCTGCTCCCTACCAGCAGGTGAGACTGCCACTGCTCTTTTTTTATCACACTTAAACACAATCAGAAATCACCTGTCCAGCTAAGAGTATGTCTACTCAACATCCTCGACTGTCCAGTGCCAGACTGTTAAAGTGACAGTCGTTGAACACAGTGGTGCTCTGTTCCTTCTCTCTATGTGGGGATGACTGATTTGTCCCTATAACTCCCAGAAGGAAATTTTCGATGTGCGTCTTCATTCACCAACCACTCACCTGCTCTCCAAGACTACCAGGCTCATCTCCTGTCTCCGCTTCATCCTCCTCGCTCAGTCGTTTCTCCGCTAATTCTTAATTGGGTTCCTCGGTTCCCAAGATCCTATTCCTCTCACTTCTCCAGGTGAAGCCAACATTTTGTAATATCTATTATTAAAATAAAAAAAGCTTTATTTTTGAATGCATACTGTTCCAATATTAATACAATGTACATATGTAATTTGTTTTTTGTGTTTTTTTATATTTTTTTCATAAACATATAATTACCAATGGAAATGTGTTATTATTTAGTAGTTGTTGTATTACTATTGATCTGATTATTACCAATTGTTAATTATTTAAAGACCGTGTAAAGGGAATTCTGCTATTTTCTTCTAACCACATTATAAACATAATAAATGTACTGTTCTAAACATGTGAAAAACCTCCCAACAATTAAAAACTGAATTGTGGTGCTAGCCTTCAAATTGCATTTCAAGAGTTTTCTGTTTCAGGATTTTATGGGCGGGTCTAAAAGGATCCTTCAGGATAACCCCGCCCCCTGCTGCTCTCGTCATATAAAACCGTACAGTGCGGTAGCTTCAGTGGTTTTCCCGCTCCTTCATCCGAGGGATGACCGTCTGAAAAAGCTTTGGGTCGATTTTGTGCAGAGGAGCCACACAGTAGACAGTAACTAAACCAGCATGATAGGTAGGAGCTACTTCTGTCACCTGCTGCCTTCATATGCTAAACAAAGCTCAGAATGGCGTAGCAGCACATTCCGCTCCTTCACTGATCAACAAGTCTGAAGCATTGCGGTTGTGTGGAAATATTTCAACTCCTCAAAAAGCAGCGATGCGCAGTTTTACATGTGGGTAGAACCTCAAACTTAACGAACCAGCCGGAACTCAGAAACAGAGGAAATGCAGTGATGTGGGGAAGAGAAGGAGGTGCTGCTAGAGGATGAGACAGACAGGTTTCAGCGCCTGCAGCGGACACGCCCCCAGCGTCTCAGAGCAGAGAAAACTGATCCTTTTTTCATTATTTTGTAACCAAATTTCATACTGTATGCTTCGCAGTGTTTTTAATCATTCAAATTTGGCTGGATGACTAATAACTAATATTCCTGTGCAGTTACAAACTCAGAACACACATTTGTTGTTACTTTACACGGGCTTTAAACAACTGTTCACACTACATATACAATAAACATGTATAGTATATACAATATACTATAAACATAAAAATATAGATTTTGAGTTTTCCAAACCCATGAAAATCCATCTTGTACTGCTCCAACTAAACCGTCTGACTCAACTCCATTGGCGGTTCGGCCCAATCATGTGTTTGCACTGTGCTTTGGGTCGGGTGTTCAGGTGTGCCGATGGCAGCAAGCGCCCAGGCAAAGCAAAACAAACATGTCTACACTGGTGGATGTACACTCAGAAGCAGCTATTGAATCTGTTTTAGGGGAATTAGAGACAATTTATTAATTGAAAAATGATCTTGATGGTAACGATGTGTGTGTTTTTCTCCCAACTGGATTTGCAAGAGCTTCATTTACTGTGATTGGCTCAAGAGAAATGATGTTTGGTGGACACCTGCTGGCGTGTCCTCATAGGTGCCATTTTAACCGGGAACGCTGGGGACATGTCCCCAACACTTTATGCAACAGGATAGTTCGTCCCCACCACTTTCTAGAGATCCCTGGGTACAGTTCTTCGCCAAGTGGCAGGAATAAGCTATAACATCAGTGTTAAGACATGCAGTAACTTCGTCAGAAGCTAAGAGGGCACCAAGGCACACTCATCTGCATAACCAACCTGATGCAGACCCATTTAAGGGAAGCAGTCAGACCTGACATTCACTCATGGTTTCATTAGATAATCTACTATTATACTTTTATTTAAGTAAGTCATTACAGAAAGCATACTTTAACTGTAATGAAAATAAAACCATATTTCATTTAGTTTAATTTTCAACATTTCAGACAGAGTGCGTGTACTGCATGCTGGGAAATTTGCAGCTTCGTAACTTTTTTTTACTAATCCTACTACTGAACCCTGCTGGGGACATGGTGAGAAAATATGTTTAAGATGAGAAAAAAAACAAACAAACAAAACCAGTCGAGGAATAACGCATTGAAAACACTTCAGCAGTTTACATGAACAGCGCAAGTGAAACGGACTGTCAAAAAAAGTGAAAATAAAACAAACTAAATGAACAGAGAGTAACGCACTGCCTACGGAACGGCTTCGGTCCGGATTCGGTGCGGTTTTTCCGCAAGCTACCACTCACATCTGCTCCAGATAGGGAGTGCGGCCAGCTCCGGTGCTGGGTGCGGAAACGGCACCCGTGAGAACAGAAGTTCACGTGGGTTATCGTTTTGTCGGGACTTCACACGAGAACACGTCCATTATTTAGCAAATGTGTGAAAATGTGTTGTGCTGCAGGCTTTCGGGACCCTGTGTCACCGGGTGTGATGTAATGTTTACATTTCCTATTAGCGCGTGTGCTGTCTAAAAAGAAGAGTCAAGTTACAATTGTTTGTACACTCGTTTATTTTGAAAAAACACCGGATATTCAAGCCACACTTCCTGTATAGCTCGTCAGATTTCATCAAACTAGACGCGGATCCTCTCCGGCGTCCGGAAAAAATAGAACTTTGAGGATTCTTTCCGTTGTGCCGTACGGCCCCCGTAACCGGACCCGCACCGCGTGGAGCTAATGTGAGCCTTCAAAAGGGATTTTAATCTAACGGAATACCTGCGGGGGCCGCACTGGACCGGATCTGGATGCAGTGTGAGCCCGGGGTAAGGAGTATGTGTGAAAGCAGTTAAACCGGTTTTCTGGAGTGAGGCTGCTGTTGATTGCTTTATTTGCATATTAGAAGTATAGAACAAAAGAAGTCTTCTGGAATCTTTACGGACACTCAGTGAACCCGGGGAGGGAATTTCCTTCTGTGGCTCCTAGTTCTTCTGCAATCGTCTGAGACATCTATGATAAGACTTCACTTCCTGTCAAACAAGGTGTTGTCCAGGCATTTACAGTCGATCTGCAGATGGATCTTGCGCCTTCCTGATTATTGACCAATAGTAGAGGAGTTAAACCAAGGAGGGCAGAAATGCATACAGTAAAGTAAAAAGAGGAGACGAGGGAATGTAAAAACAAAGAATGCATGTATGAGGAAAAGGAAAAACAATACATATTTTTATTCAGCTGAAAATGCACGTATAAAGAAAAAGAAAAATATATATATACATTTTCTTGACAAAAACGCATGTAATAAGGAAAAGGAAAATATAGACATTTCTTCACAAAAATGCACGTATATGGAAAAGGAAAAACAAATATATATATATATATATATATATATATACTGTATATATTTCTGCTTTTATTTCTAATTACATCAGTTTTGGGCCTCCATAGGACAACGCTGGAAGAAACAAACAATATAGAAGTACAGTCAGCAGGTCAATAGCTGGAGTAAAAACACTTTTTTTACTAATACAGATCATACACATACATAAAATCCTACACTTTTGGAGAAAAACAAACATATTTTTGGACAAATCTTAGTTAAGTTGTGATTGTTCATTGCCCTTGAGACAACTTTTAAAATTTTACAATGAAAGTTGTTGCTTGAGATGCCTCTGGAGCATTAAGTGTTGGTGTGAGTTCTCCCTGAGCTCTGGCTGTGTAGCCGAGGCTAATGTCAATTAAACAGAGTGGCTTAGTGACTTTGACCTAAAGATGATCTCTGGAGTCAGCTGCTGGCCAAGGTCATGCCACGGTGTTAACAAGATTTGATCCTCCGAGCTCACTATTGCACTTTCCCCGCTTCTTTCCTTTTATCCTTTCGACTCATCCAGTCTCCTGGAACAATATTTCACTGTCAGGGTTTTGTTGCTTATGATTTTTACTATACACTCACTCTCTTCTGTCCTGTTTATGTCTCTCTTTGTCTCGCCTCTCTCCTCTGTCCACAGAATCACTTTAATCAACAAAGATGGTGGGTGACATTCATTGTCTCATCCATTCCATTTTGCTCTGTTGCAGATAAATGTTCAGGCCGTTTTGATTTGTGGCACTCTGTCTTCCTTTTATAAGCATAAATATAAAGGCCCATTTGTCACTTTGACCACTTCATGATCAGTGAATGTAGTTAAATACTCATTTAAATATGTTCTCTGAAGTAACAAGAGTACAGGGACAAACCTCTGGGTTAATAAGTATGCAAAGGCAACAACAAATAAAACCTGTTTCATCTGTTTTAGATGTTACATTAAACATTCTTACTAATCCAGCAGGAATAGGACCAAATATTTTATTGTTGCTAAAACATTGTTGCTGATTTATAAAATCACTATTTAATTTAATATAAAACAGCCATTTGTAAGACTAAATAGTATTTAACAGTAAAGAGGCAAATTTAAACCTCTGAAATAGTCTTCATCTTCTCTTTCTAATCATCTGGTTGACACTACAGTGGCAGCACACCATGCAGAATTTTATCATTATATTATACCACATTTTGGCCAATGAGGCAATATACTCAAAGTAACGTGCACCACTTATGATTTTAACATTTTAAAGAGGCCCTTCCATTAAAAAAACGGTTTTTCTGAGGTTTCTGTTGAATATTTTAGCTCCACAGATGTTCTTACCTTCATAGTGGGTGTGAAAACAGGTCAACAACTTCTCTTTCAGTTTTTATCTCTCAAACGTTTAGCGTTTTCAAATTTGCTGTGATTTATTTTTAAATACTGATTTTTTTCAGTTTTTGGATGTATAATGTCGTGTTAAAACATTCTGGAAAAATTAAGTGACATTCTATGTGATGTCATCAGAATGATCATTTTAAAGCTATAGTGCGTAACTTCTGTAACTTCTGTCGCCCCCTAGCGGAATTTTTGCGTTATTACAACAATGAAGCTGGCGCTTCCATATGACTGCCAACTGCCACCGCTTTATCTCTGCCGTTGTGATTCCAACCGGTATCTGTCTTAATCAAGCTTCAAATTCAGTCTGTTTACTTTACCTGGCTCTATATTTGTTTCAATAAATATCATTTCATTGTTGAAAAAATCAAGAGAAACCAGTAAAATATAAAAATACTGGTAAAAAAAAAAAACCCTTCAGAGTTCAGGTTGGATTGTTTACAGGTTTGATTGTTCACTTTAATCTACATTTAACAGTTTGGTGTTGAAATTTATTAGTCAGCTGTTGGGGCCACAATGATCTATTTGTCTTATTCAGTGAATTTTTTCAGTTTTGACACGATGCAGAATCCTGCAGTCAGCTACACTGATCTGACTGACTGAAAAACCGTTACACTGGCAAACTGACAGACACAAACTGACAGACAACTGACACAAACTGACACAAACTGACACAGATAGAGACAGAATCAGCTGGAACTTCGGCGCTCTGGTTTTCATCTGGTGCGCATTTTATATTTTGACAGTGTGTGCGGACCTGCGGACCACTTATGTGCACCCCTGAACATAACATATGTTATCTACAGCTCAGCTACACACCGTCTCTACAGAGTAACACTCGCGACACACCATAATTATAAACCAAGTCACTTACTGATCCAACAGCTGCAAGGCAACATCTGTGTCTGCTCTCAGCCCGATCTCTTCTCTCCACCGAGGAAAAGCGATGCCGATACAAATTCGCGTTTGCCTTCTCCTTCGGTCACTTTCCTTCTTAGCCAATAGTCCCTCTGCTGAACGTCCAGGAATTTTTTTTTTTTTCATGGTAGGATCCACTTCCCGATAAGTGTCTCTCGGCCGTTTATTTGGATTCTCCGCCATGTCGACCTTCACGTTCTGCCGGCTGCTACGAGACACTGCGTTCTATTTCTTATTATTTTTCTTGTTGTGATGTAAAAGACGTAATTAGCTGTGCGCCAGCGCGGGAATGTCGCCGGTTGACATGCAAAGTAAAAATGAGATATATTGAAAAATACCGTGAGATGTTTGAGGAGCCGATCGGCTTAATCTGCATTGTGTCATCTCCTCTGATAGTGGCTTGGCTGAAACGGACATTCACAGACATGTAAAAGTTACGCACTACAGCTTTAAATTTGTTGTTAAAACACAACAAGTGGTTTGTAACGCTAGTTGAACAGCAGATCACACATTTTTATTGCTACACGTTTTATTTGTTTGTTTTATTTGCTGTGTCATTGTTTTTACTTTGTAAACTGATGTTGGTGAATCGTGCTCCAGAAATTAAAGTTTCAGCTGAGAATAGCTTTAAAGAGGCCCTTCCATTAAAATAGTTTTTCTGAGGTTTCTGTTGAATATTTTAGCTCCACATGTGTTCCTACCTTCATAGTGGGTGTGAAAACAGGTCAACAACTTCTCTTTCAGTTTTAATCTCTCAAACTACGCAGGTGGTGATAACACCCGAGTTCGAACGGCCTGTATCTGTTTCGTCACAACTCCTTTGTTCGTTAGTATTCATCAGCTCCCGCAGTTGAAACCACACCTAGCATGCTGCTAGCTAAAAGCTGTTAGCATAACGTAGCAAACAGGAAGAGAGAACGTGTGCTGTTACCATGCGCAGCGGGGCAGGAAACAGTATACTTTGCTGTCATAGGTTGTTAGCCAATCAGAGTTCAGCAAATTCGCATAGTGAATATTAATGAGTTGCAGCCCGAAGCCTGACGGAACCAGCTGAATTTTAACGCAGACAGATTGAAAGGTCTGTTAATCAGTGTTTCCTGTTTTTAGACATAAAATGTTTCATATTACAGGTTAATACTTTAGAATAACCACAAAGTCATGAAATTTGTGTGAAATGGCCTCTTTAAGAAAATTGTTTTGTGATTGTGCACGCTAACTTTGCATGATAAATCTTCTAATCAATTTGTCATGTAATGAAATGTGCATATCAAAAGGTGTGACCCAAGGCTCTGTCCCTTTTTAAAATACCATTAACAAATGCAGAGTAGTATGTTAGGTTTACATTTTTAAGCTAAAGATATCAATATTTATTCTCAAACAAACACTTTCAACTGGTCTTTGATTATCTGTAGCATGTTTGTTACATGTTTTAGTTTCATTTATTTCATGTCAGACTGGTTCTGTCATGCTGTTGAAACCTATGCTGCTTATGGACAGACCGAAAAACCCAGCAGTTCCACATTCCTTCAGATCACACCTTACAGTGTTATTGAATGTGTGAACCTTTCCCTAAGTTCTGTATTTAAGTTTCTGATTGTATATGTAAAAATGTAAAGTTAAACAGTTTTCTACATAAAGAAATGACCCCACCCCCTCCACACACTTTATTTAACCTCATATTGATTATGGTGAAATTACTACTATGATTGCTCCTGTTATGTCTCTACTGATGTTGGAGGCTTTTCTTCATGGAGCATTAGATCTATAACAAGATGAAAACCCTTAGTTAAATCTTGTGTACATTGTATTGATTATTATATCTGTTTGCAGCCATATTGTTGTCTTGTTTAGTCTCGTGTTCAATGAGTCTGCCTGTGTAAACAAAAGGTTGATTGAACTATAGTAAAAAGTATGAACATAATGTGCACGTATGCAGGGTCCCATTTGAATTGTATTTGTTGAAATAATGCAGTAAAAATGATTAGCTTTTTGTTGGCCACCTGTGCTACTGCTGCCCCAAATGTTTTAGAGATGCATTATTCTCTCATTGTGTAGTTTTTATGCATACTTCTTGGTTCAGGCCCAGTTACAACTCCCCAGGAACACATGCTTGTTAGCAGTGTGGACATAAAATGAAATTAAATAAAATAAAACTAGAAAATCACTCGTAAAGCTCAGACCTCCATCAAGCATCTCAATTCCCCCAATGTGATTTACACCAAAAGTAAGAGTCTCATCTTTGTTGTATCAACAATATCATTCACTGACCATGAAAATATCTTTAGCAATTGGATCAACATTTTTATTATTATTAGTTTAATAATTATTCATTTTTTTTCAGTAATGGTGGTTTTCTTCTGGATCGAGCTCCAGAGCTTTTGAAGGAACATCAAATCCATTAACACACGTCTGATTTCACTGAGTTTCGACTATCTTTTGGCGTTTGCTGCAAGTTTACAACAATTACAATAATTTGTTCTTGTGGTGATAAAGAATCGAAAGGTTCCCTGTTTGGCTTTTCTGGATCATAGTATCCAGAACTTTGTAACGATCCAGATCAATCTTTGATCCAGATCAGTCCTTGAGCCAGATCAGTAGAACCTGTTAAGAACTCAACCTGTATTTTTTTTATCAAGCACCATTTATTGTGGATTTACATGCAGATATGTCAAAAACAGCTCTATCTCACAATGAAGACGAATCCTTAAAATAAGTCCTGGATCCAGACGGTGATACGGATCAACCCCAAAATCTACTCACTTCTTTAGACCATATCTGACCTGAAAAGTTTTCACCTATCTCGCTAACAGACAGACTAACCAAAGCCAGCAAAAATATTACCTCCTGATAGACGTAATAAAATAAAATAAAATAAAATAAAATAAAATAAAATAAAATAAAATAAAATAAAATAAAATCTATGTATGAATGGGAGCAGCCAAAAGGAAAAGACAACAATATTTCTCTACCTGATAGCATCTTACTGCAAGGAACAAATGCCCATGTGTGTCTTATTGATCAACATTCTTTTTTTTTTAAATTAAAAATCAATGTGACTTTAATCATTTCTGTTCTCTGAATTTATAAAACCATGATGATGGTAAAACATGTCAATTACTGAACAACGTTAGCTTGAGTGCTAAATGTCCTGGAGACAAACTTCAAAGTTGAAAAAATATTTAAAGAAACTCGAGCCGCCAAAGAATTCAAATCCCTACATATTTTAAATGGTATTGTTGTGTCTGCCAACAGTTTACAGTAACTGGCTCAGGATCAATCATCCTGCCCAACATCTAGATCACTATTCTTGTATTTATTAAGACATTTTCTCAGAAGGGGTGTGAGCGGTTCAGCAGAGAGCAGCTGCAGTTACTGACTCATCATCAAAATATCCACTGCATTCATCTCTAGTAAGAGATGCTTATTCATCATTCAGCTTCAGTAAAATGATTACTCTGCTAAATAAAGGTATTATTACAATACGAAACAACAGCTAGACCTAATAATAAAACATATCTGATCAAACAGGCATCTGAAAGCACATAAACACAGATACATCCACACCATAATGCACATGTCCAAGTACAATACAAACACAATCCAGTAAACACATAGTGTAAAATGTAGTAGAAAAGATGATGTCATGTGCACACAAACACAGATACAGAAATATAGATGTCAAAATTTACAGCACATACAGCGGGACGCACGGTGCTCAGAAGTCAAATTATCTTCAGCATCATCTGCAGCTGCAGCAGCATTAGAAGCATCACCAGGCAGTACAGGTCTCACTCAGATGATGTGATTATGTGCTTGACTGGTCACTGTCTCCTGGCCACTTGGCTGGCTGAAACACATTAGCAACTGGGATGTTTCTGCCTGGCAGAGCCACCACCCTGTGTGTGTGTGTGTGTGTGTGTGTGTGTGTGTGTGTGGGTTTGTATTTCTGACCTCCTGGGGACCAGTTTCCTGACTTTTACTATCTTTCTGGGGTCCGAGGGTTCTTGTGGGGACCGAAGCCTGGTCCCCATGAGGGGGACTCCCCTTTTTAGGGTTAGGGGTTAGGTTTATAGGTATGGTGTGAATAGAGTTTTAGTTAGTCTTAGGGTTAGTTATAGATCAGTAATGGTTAAGGTTAGGAAAAGGGTTTGGGTTAGGTATAAATCTAGTTACTAAAATCAATGGAAGTCAATGGACGGTCCCCATAAGGATACCAAAACACACTTGTGTGTGTGTGTGTGTGGGTGTGTGTGTGTGTGTGTGTGTGTGTGTGTGTGTGTGTGTGTGTGTGTGTGTGCGTGTGTGTGCGTGTGTGTTCTAGGAAGGATTTTATAGGTTGGAACATATTAATACTCTGGAACTTTCTGCCCTTTCTGGTGCAAAAATGTAAAAGTCTTTAAATTTCTACTGTCATAAATCTAGGCATGTTGCAAAATAGAAGATCAGAACTGCTGTGGAAAGTGGCGTGCTTGTGTTGTGTATAGATATACACATGTGTAACGAGGCGTGTTAATTCAGTAAAGGAAAGAAAATCAAAAGAAGACCTCATACATTAGTTCTGCAAATGAAATGTTTGTGCATTCTGTTGCTATTAACAAACCGACACAGCCAGTGAGGTAGTGAAACAAAGGCTCTGTCAGATATGGGTTGTCGAGAACTCCCTGCTGGTCCAAAGGAGGTTTGATTCACATCAAAAGACACATCAGCACCTTGCAAGAGCCTTTAACACACCTGCATGCCTGACTGAAGCCACCACAAGTGTGAATCTCTCAGTCTGAGTTTGTTTTATCCCAGTGGAAAGGATGGTGGTCATTAGAGGGGGAATGGATGTCCATGATGCAACCACCTGTCTGAATAAATCTTGGCTTTTTAGGTCATTTGGAGATGTTTAATTCATAAGACTTAATGCATATTTGTCTCCCACACAACCTTGAACTGGATAAAACAGGAAAGGAGATTGAATGAATCAAGTTAAATTTTTATTTTTGAATTATCTTTATAGAGAATATTGAATTTGTTTTGTTTTTTCTTGTTGTTTTGACATACAGTTCTATCCATGATTGATCCACTGCATATTCTTCCAGCAACTATACCATTAAAAATGAATTTAAATAGCTAAAGTAGAAGCTACTTAACTGGCGCCATTGTCCACTGTGACATTTCTGTGAACATGCAGCACGAAGGCTGATCAGCTGTCTGCGTCTTTGCCTTGCAGCTTTCAAACTTCTAAATGTTTGTAGCACTTGTTTAAACTCCTCTTTAAAAATTAAATCAAAGACCCGAAACACACACATCCCGTGCAGCATCCTCAGTTGTTGTTTAGAGCTGTTCATGAGTCCACGATTCTAAAACCCACAGGTTGCTAATTATTTTCTAACTGTCCAAAGCTTATGTTTTTCAGAGTCCCATAACATTTTGGTCACAATTTCCTCACGGTTAGGAAAGTGTCAGGTCTTGGGGTTTTGGTTTATTATGTTCTGTACTTCGGGGGGTTTTCAGTAGTTGTTTTTCCTTTTGTTCTCATTCGGTGTCTTAGGTCATGTTATGCTTTTATTTTCTTTAGTCATCTAGTTTCCTGTTTTGCTTTTATTTTGGTTATGTCTCTACTTCCTGTTCTCCTCATGTGTCATTCAGTATCTTGTCAGCTTGTCTCTTCAGTCGAGTGTTTTTCCGTTCAGGTGTTTCTTGTTTCTGTGATTAGTTCCTGTGTTTGTTTCTCCCCATGTCCTCAGATGTTTTGAGTTTTGTAATCAGTTTGGTGTTTGTATTTAAGTCTCGTGTATGTGTTAGTCGGCGTCGGTCTGTTGTCACAAAACCTTTTAGGTCCCAACTTGTATGTCGCTAGTCTGTCTTGTCCCGTCTCCTGGAGTGTTCCTCCAGGTTCTGAGGTGCCTCTGCGCTGGCCGCCCGCCGCGCCGTATGAGGACTTTTGTTCACGGGTTCCCTTGTCGTGTCTCCACATGACCGTCTCCTCTTGTCTCAGTCTCTGGATTACTTTTGTGTTTTTCACCCACGGACTTTCATCCCTTATGTAAGTTTGTTTTTGCTGCCCCGTAAGCATTTTTAGTTCTTATTAAACTATTTGTTGCACTTTAATTTTGTGTTCCTCCTCACTGCATTTGAGTCCAACTTTAAAACCTCCACCACACCTGACAGAAAGTCATGCAATTTACCAGGGTGTCTGGTGAAATCTACCTAAATACAGAAAAAAGTAAAACATTTATTAATACAAATAAAAAACCAATGATGCAGCAAAACTTACAGGACCCATAGAAATCACAAGGTATACAAGGGCTACATTCAGACTGCAGGCTGAAGTGACACAAATCAGATTTTTTTGCCCCATGTGACCTGTATCTGATTTTTTATGACAGTCTGAATGACTCAGATCCGATTTTTTCAAATGTGACCGAGGCCACTACAGCATGTGGTCCTAAATCCGATATGTATCGAAGTTTTTGGCATGCAACTTCAGTCTGAACCGCCAGGTCGCTTCCATCCAACCTGTACGTCATCAATACGCGACCTACGTCACTATTCTGCATCGAGGACGCGGGAGCAAAAAGTAAACAACAATAATGGTGAACAGAGCAGAGAACAGTCGATGGCAGGAAACCGAGGTGTCTGAGTTAATCAATATTTGGGGAGACAGCGCTGTTCAGGCCAAACTCAAGGGGTTTTATCAGAACTGAGCGGTTTTTGAAAACATTTCCAAAGAAACGGCAGGGCGCGGGTTTAAACAAACTTGGCTCCAATGCTAAAGAAAAATAAAAAGTCTCCGAGCTAAATATGTGTGTGGTGTCACCGATCCCTCTACTGCGTATGCGTGACACATTCATGACACATCAAGTCACGGCACGTCACATTCAGGTCGCATTTCACTGGCAATATGAACGACCTTCCAAAAAGATCAGATCTCACAAAAAAATCTGAATTGAACATTAAGACCTGCAGTCTGAACAATGACAACACAGTGGCAGGCAGTGCAGGACTGTTGGCTCTAAAAAAGATTGCTGTTGCATTCTTGAGCAAGACACTTCACCCCCCAGCTGTTCTGTGGTCAGAGGGTTCGGTGACGTCTGGAAGCCCCGCCTCTGTCAGTGTGTATACCAGGACAGCTGTGACGACAACATGTGTATAGTTTATCACCACCAAACATGTGAGTGTGAATGGGTGAATGACAAACTATTGTAAAGTACTTTGGGAGTCATCTGTTTTTAAAAAAAATGTGTTATACAACTAAATGCCAGTTACAACTGACAGAAAATCTTAAAGCTGCTTTAAGCATGAGGCGCGCGTGCTGTACGTGCACTCACAGCTGAGTCAGTCCTGTATTGGACAATTTACAGATTTGCAGGCATGACTTCGACTGAGATAATAAATGTAATGTTATGATATTTAAACCAAATCAGCTGTGAGCACGTCAGACAGCTTAAAAATGTTTCTACTACAGGAAATATGTGGAAACTTCTGGAAGCATCAACTTTTCATGGACTTAGATAAGCGTTTGACTCACATACAGAACTAAGTGTTCAGGTATGATTGGCAGCAGATTATATCGATGTTACTCCCCAGCAGTCGGGTTGAGTGCAGGGGGTAAAGGGGGTCTGCACCATCACCTTAGGAATAGATCACGAGCTGCTATTAAATTCATAAATGTGTAGAATGATATTTACAGCACGAATAACGTATCACACGCACCCAAGAGCCGCAATCTCCATATTCACCATCTCTCAACCTGATAAATATAACACTGTTCCTCAGAATGAAACAATCATGAGTCTGGATAATTTGCCACAACGTTTACATCACAAGTGTTTGGAAAATTAATGTATCTGCTCGCTTAACACTGCATTCAAAACCTGTGATACACACTAATCTACCCCGGGAGACGCAGCACTGTCACGGTGTCCTGGAATGATCCACACGTCACACTGCAGTCATTTTTGCGCCGAGTTCAGACGCTTTTCAAAGACGGTAAAAATACGTGCAAAATTAGAAGCCGCAAACATTTTCAGGTTTGATAAATCACACTGCACCTGGAACGCCCACTTATTTATGGGTTCTCCCAATATTTTGCGTCTTCTGACAAAAACGCCCACGTTGCATATTCATCAAGAGCAAAGGCGCAAAAATGACTTTGTGCGTCTTGCTGCAGGTTTAACAGGCGCAGTTTTGCCTGCGCGCCATTAGTAAATCACCGTTGCTTGTTTTTGCAGTTTGCGCCTGTTTTAACAACCACAAACCTGATAAATCAGGCCCTGTGTATTAATGTAAATAAAAATAACTAGAAATAGTATTCAAACCCTTTATAAAAATAAAAAAACGGCTGTATGTTACACTTAAAATACATTAAACAACCTTATAAATTGATGCTTTAATTTGTTTTAGCTCCTTCATCAGTACAGAACAAGAAGACAAACAAGCAAAGTGATTCATAAAAACAAATCCCATGACAGAATCTGTAAAAATGTCTTAATAATACCTGCTACAAAAAACTGGGGAAAAGTGGGATATCGTCAACATTTTGTAAATTTTCTTTTGTATCTTCATCTTTTTAAAATTGTAATTAATTCTGATTAGACTATTCGTCAGCTTTTTTTATGTGAATATATATGCACTCTTGGAGGCTCCCTGCAGGCCCAGAGGCCTGCGTAGCTGCTTAGTCTGCAGATGCCTCAGTCCAGCTATGTTGTTGTTAAATGTCATGTGCATAAGTGGCATGCTGTGCTGTCTGTAGGCCAAGTATTGCACAATCAGAGGGTCTCCCTGATGGTGTGAAACCTACAACTGTACCATGGTGGGATTAATAGTTTTTATTCTGACATACAGTAAGAGCTGGCAGAGGAATCATTATTCTGCCAAGGTGGTTACTGTAGTGATTTTTCTTTAGATCTAACAGCATAAACATGACTGCTGGTTTTTCCCTGTAACCTTTTAAGCCAACTTGACATGAATGAGCTTTTTGGTACTTCTCAATAGTTTCTAGTTGATTCTGGATGGCTTTTATGCTTCTCGCTGTGACTGGTGCTCGTCTGCTTCTGATGTCAATGCAGTCGTCACCCTGTTGAAGTTATGGCAGAGTCTCAATGGTCTGTACTGTCGTAGCTCTGTCAGCACGTTGCATGGAAACCTGTAGCTCAAGGTAAGAACTCAACACACTTGTCTTTTTGTATGTTGAAGTTTCTTCTCACAAATCCCTGGCTAAAATAAATTGCCTCCAGCCTTTGGTTTGTATCTGCCACCTAACCGCATATTACAGCATCAGGCACAGACCAACACAGAACATACAATAAAACCCTCTATTCCTGTCAGAGTAGTACCTCTCCTGCAGATTCCAAACCACCCAATGTAACCAAATGTAACAAGGATGTGTATAACATCAGATAGCATGAATGTTTTTATTGCTGGAGTCTTATCCAAGGCAACTCGCCATCTTATTTTTAATGTTTTGGTTTTTTAATATGTTAAATATTTATGGGGACAGTGTTAGCAAGTGCAGATGGGAGCCTGTCTTTACGGTTGTGTATTTATGAATAAATGAAGGCAAAAACCACAAACGCAGATGAATTCTGACTGGCCTCTCATGCGTTATCAGCACTGGTGTGTCAGCTATGGTTATGTTAGATGTCAGATAGGTTTAGATTAGCCCATGAAGAGAGGCTCTCTGTGAACACAAACGGTAAGAGATAGGCCATCTCATTATGCTGCAGTCTGCCAAGGCTCATATCATTTCTGCTCTGGATGAAATCCTCCCAAAAAGGCTCCAGGATGAAGAAAGGATTTCAACTAACATGGTAAAATTACTGGTATTTGAGAAGTAAACAAAGCAGAGTGAAGAAGATAAATTGAAAAAGTTTACAAAAAATTATATTTTGAATGTTTTACTTAAAGAGGCAATTTCATATAAATTTCAGGACATTGTGGTTAGTTCTTAAGTATTCACCTGTAATATCAAACATTTTATGTCTAAAAAACGTCAGGAAACACTGATTAACAGACCTTTCAATCTCTCTGCATTAAAATTCAGGTGGTTCCGGTTTGTTCCGTGTCAGGCCTCGAGCAGCAGCTTGTTCATATTCATTATTCGGATTTGCTGGACTCTGATTGGCTAACAAACTAGCCTATCAGAGCAAGGTATACTGTTTCCTGCCCCGCTGCGCATGGCAACATCAGACATTGTGTCTTCCTGTTTGCTACGTCTTATGCTACAGCTTTTAGCCAGCAGCATGCTAGGTGTGGTTTCAACTGCGGGAGCTGATGAATACTAACGAACAAAGGAGTTGTGATGAAACTGATACAGGCCGTTCGAACTCAGGTTTTATCACCACCTGCGTAGTTTGAGAGATTAAAACTGAAAGAGAAGCTGTTGACCTGTTTTCACACCCACTATGAAGGTAAGAACACCTGTGGAGCTAAAATATTCAACAGAAACCTCAAAAAAACTGTTTTTAATGGAAGGGCCTCTTTAAAGCTACAGTATGTAATAGTTTCGAAGTGATATACTCACACAACAGTCTAATGTCCCACCGATGTTGAAAATAAAGTCTTATTGTAACAGATCTGGATCTCAGCCAGCTGGGTGGTCGCTAGTTTCGGTCATTTTTAAATAAGCTGGCCGGGACCAGAATCATTATTTACACGTCCAGACTTCCTGGTTCCTTAACGAATCACATGTGAGTCTGCAAAGCTGCCAAGTCTTCAACACAAGCAGCTGTACTTCCACAACGACCAGCAGAAAAAGGTAAGAAACCACCACATCCTTCTAACTGATCAGCCGAGCTGCATGTGATGGGGCGTTCAGATGCACTTAGGAAAACTCAACGCTGAACAAATAGATCTTCAGACATTCCCAAAAACAAATACAAGAGAAACAAAACAAGGATCAACATCAGAACTGGCAACCCAACAGAAAAATCAGGGAGGGGAGGGGGTGAGGGGCTGAGAGCGGATGTTTTTTTTCTACATGAACTGCAGGATTTGGATTTGACAACAAGGTCTAATTCTTACATACTCTAGCTTTAAATGTAATTGTTATACTTTAAAAATTCTCACTCAAACAACATATTCAAGGGAAAATTTGCTGCATAAGCAATAAAGTTGTATTTCAACTTTCAGACGTGAAAACGAGGTTTTAAGATGCAACATTTATTGACAAGTGTGAGACATCCATCCATCCATCCATCCATCCATCCATCCATCCATCCATCCATCCATCCATCCATCCATCCATCCATCCATCATCATCCACTGATCATGGACGCCCAGACATCACTGTCCACACACACCTCCTCCAGCTCTTGCATTCCCAGGCCAGCTGAGAGACATAGTCCCTCCAGAGTGTCCTAGGTCTTCCCAATTTTATATAACTGTGAAACTCATTTTTGCACCTTTCATAGTAAATTTTGGATCGCTGGCACTTGGGATACTCCACAGATATGGAAAACACTGTTGATCTGTCTGTTTTTCTTGCCACCTAATCTGGAGTCCTTCCCCACCTCGGGAGAAAGAACCAGACCACCTTCCTCAGATTATTATCAATCCCAGAAGGCCATTAAAAAGCCATTTGTCTCAATAAAACCAGCAGTCAGTTGTATGCAGCTCAAGTGTTGCTTATTTAATTTGTACCCTTTTGAGTCTTTCTTCCAGAAATCTGTTTTTCTAAATTGCAGATAAAATTATCAAGGGTTTTTTCTTGTTTTTGTTTTGACTAACTTTCACAATGAGGATGATCAGGGCCGTCCTGCTAACCTGGCCAGATCTATGTGTAGCTCCACCTGTTCACTCGGTGCTAAACATACATCTGGGATTTCTCGTGTAAAAGCATCTCAGAACGGAGGGACATCTGGCATAGTATTTTAAGCTGTTTAGAGGACGCACCAGCAAGTGTCTGCCTTTCATGATTTGTCTTTAGCCAATAACAGTAAATAAAGTTCTTGCAAATCCAGTTGGGAGTAAAGCACAACACATCTTTACCATCAAGAAGTGTTCACATTTCTTACCTTTGCTCATTTTTCAACCAAGAAACTGTCTCTAGTTCTCCTAAAACAGATTCAATAGCTGCTTTTATGTGTACATCCACCGGCGCAGCCATGTTTGTTTTTCTTTGCCTGGGCACTTGCTGCCAATCATAACTGAACACCCGCCCCAAAGTACAATGCTAACTCATGATTGGTCCGAAAATGATTTTACCGAGGAAGACAGTTTAGTTGGAGCGGTTCAAGGATTTTCATGGGGTTGGAAAACTCCAAATCTTGCAAGAGTCCATCTTGCAGCGCAAGGTTACCAGCCTGTAGCATAAGCAAACTAAGCAGCTGTTTAGGGCCTCCAGGCCAGCAGGGGGTGGCCAAGAGCACTTGACCATCTCAAAAAACAAAACAAAGAGCAAGCTCACAAATTAGAAGAAAATTAACGTGATGGTAATATAATATAAATGTAATAAATGATCTAGGTCCTTTTTTATGAACATTGTAAAAACATTTGTAAATTTTTTGTTATTGCTTGAAAACAAAACTAAACTGAAGCTCATCAGATGGTAAGAAAAACTCAGACAAGTGACACTTTCTCCCAGCTTATTCTATGTGATTGCCTTTATAAAGCACTTACAGTGATACTTGAATACTACTTATTTTTCTTTATCAAGGATATAATTTAGTAGTTTAGTATAAAGGGAGGGATCTGCAAGCCGGTTCACTCTCTTCAGCTTAAAATCTGAAACCGGATTTATGATATAATTTGGATGAGGAGTGAAATGTCTCCAAAATCATGAAAAATGTCCAAGTGCCTTTTTTAACCCACTATGTGTAAATGGAGCTAAAATATATAAATATTTTTGTCTAGATAAGGTCAGACATCATCACATCTGAATAATTTTCAGGCCTGTAGATCTCGGAATTGAATAATTGATTCACTTGTTTGTCCGAAATAATACTGAAGTTAAGTTACATTTGTTAAATGTGTATCATCAAGCTGTTTATTGTTATTTCACTTTTTCTATAATTATTTTCTAAAATGAGAGGAAGAAGGGATCAAAATTGAAGGGATTTTTTTTAAATGTGGAAAAGGGTTTGGGATCTTGTGTAATTTATAATCCTTTAGGAGAACGATGTTTTACACATGAAATTAAACATTGAAAGATTTTTCTGTCACTTCTGTTACAGTTACTACACGGAGTGATTAACTAGTAACAGGATTTTATCTGGTGTTCACACCACCAGCTGGATCTGGAGTGTTTCTGATTGTCTGAAAGTTTGAGAGATGTCACCTTGTTTAATTATACAGATTTTTTCCGTGTACAGTCATGATTGTCCCCTTAAATGTCAGAACCCTGACAGAACAAATCCCATTCACCAAGTACAGAGGACCAGTTTGTGCCCTGGTGTGGAAACAATCATCTTACCTTATATGTGAACAAGATAAAGAAGATGATTGTCAGAGGTTTCTTCAGATCTGCTGCAACACAGACCGCTATAGGAGATCCTTCCTGTCTACAGCTAGAACCCACAATGACTCTAACATGATCCACATGCTATTTATTTACAAAAATAATGTGAAGGGATTTTTATTGAAAATACTAAAAAAAATACAATCTGTGTTATAGTTCTTTTAAGGAAACAATTGTCTCATTAGCCGCATTTATATGTGCAAAGTGTTTTTAATCTGATCATTGTTCAGATTAGAATTTGACCGTGTATATGGACCCTGAATGCATCTTTCCGATAATGACAAGCGTTTACATGCTCCACATGTTCGATCGGATTAGCTCGTTTTGATAAGCGCAGAAGGATCCAGAACACCAGAAACAGCTGTAGAAGCAGAAGAAGCAGACTTCCGTTGTAAACAAACATGGCTGCGACTGTTTAAAATAGAGTGGTACGATCTTCTTCTGAGCGTTTTTTTATTTTTTCTGGAAACATTTTTACATCTAAACCTCCAGCAGTGCATTTGTGTCTGAAACTGTTTCACGCTGCCATGTTTTCATCCAGCGTCTGTAAACACCAACGTAAGATTCGCCAGCATACGATACGTGACCCACATTTGGAAGAAGCGTTTACATGTGCAGCGATCGTATCAACTATCGGCATAACCCACCTGTCTCAATCAGAAAGAAAGTTTGATCCGACCGAGTGTAAGTAATCTGATCGGCATGTTTACATGAAGCATTTTTAACCTGTTTAATTGTGTCCATGTAAACGCAGCTATTGTTTTCTCTAAAATGAGAAGTTCTCAGACAGCGGATAG